>ML258136.1:47732-130050 GCA_005239495.1 Nicotiana undulata | reverse complement strand
CTACGGCCCTACCTCATATCGTTGTTATATTCCGCATTATATTTGTTATAAATTGTAAATAACGGGAATATCGGGTTCTGGGGTAGTATCTCCTAATGATTCATATGTTGTCTTGCCTAACCTCGCCGTTAGGTGCCATCACGACCTGAACCGGGATTTGGGTCGTGACAGAAAATTTTCGGAATTTGGCCATGAGAGACCGGGGATGGAAATTGGGAATTCTTCAAGAATAGCGATTTTATTGAATAACTAAGATGAGTTATCACATTGTACATGCATTGATGTTATTATATATCTTTTTACTAGTTGCAAGTCCTCGGGTATAGAATTCGGAGTTTCGGGTACAATTGTGGTCTGAGGGGTAGATTCGACATGAGGTGAGTCTCCTTTCTAACCTTGTAAGAGGGAATCGCCCCCATAGGTGATGTACATGCTATGTTTGACGTTTTTGGGGGCTACGTACGCACCAACTGACGAGAGTCCGTACGTAGCGGCTATTATTGTTATGTCTGGGTAGTTGGGCCCACATCATGCCTTGTATGTTTCCTTGCAATGCCTTAAATATGTTTCTTTCTTTTCGTTGAAATGCTCTTATGATTTATTGTAATGCTATATTTCCTACGAAATTATGTTTTTGCATCATGTTGTTCTTCTGAGGTCCATTGAAATGAAATTGTGAAATATAAGGGAGCGGGTCGTACGCCACGGCGGATTTTAAATGAAATTTTGAAATATAAGGGAGCGGGCCGTACACCACGGCGGATTTTAAATGAAATTGTGAAATATAAGGGAGCAGGCCGTACGCGACGGTGGATTTGAAATGAAATTGTGAAATATAAGGGAGCGGGCCGTACGCCACGGCGGATTTGAAATGAAATTGTGAAATATAAGGGAGCGGTTCGTACGCCACGGCGGATTTTAAATGAAATTGTGAAATATAAGGGAGCGGTCCGTACGCCACGACGGATTCAAAATGTAATTGTGAAATAAAAGGGAGCGGGCCGTACGCCACGGCGGATTCAAAGAATTTGTGATTTTTTTTCATTCTGTGGTCTTACTCTTGAAAGTGCTTTATTGTTTAAGTTCAATAGCTGTTTGGATTTCTTTGCTTTTAGTATATGTACTTGTTGCTTATTTCCCTGACATGCCTATTGTATTTCATCATTTTTTTTTCACATGTTACTACTGCTGGACCCTAGTGAGTATCGAGTCGACCTCTCGTCACTACTTCTTCGAGTTTAGACGGGATACTCATTGGGTACATATTTATTTAATATGTACTCATGCTGCACTTTCTTTTCTTTTCTGTACTTGACTGTACAGGTCAGGAGGCTGGCACGTATGACTATCAGGCCGGCGCTAGATATTGATACCGTGGTCATACTTCTCGGTGAGCACCCTAGAGCTCTTTTGTTACATTTCTCCGCTCATTTCATTCAGGCGGAGACTTTGTATATATTGTAGTCATTGTATATTCAGTAGTTGCCGATGACACTCGTGACACTAGTTCCTGGCACACACGCGTAGTATATATTTATATTTTGGGGTTTTGGGATGTATATCTATGTGTGCATTTTATTTCAGCTTGTATCTACTAGGGTTTCATTTCCGCTCAAGGCTAGTATCATGTTTGTCGTTATAAATTGGAAATCTTTGACTGTTTAACTAAATGGGGAAGGTATCACTTGGTGTAATTATTGTTGGCTTGCCTAACCCCGTCCTTGGGCTCCATCACGACTCGGATTGGGATTCGGGGTCGTGACACACGTCAAATAATCTTCGTTTATCACCAAATTTCACAGTTAACGTATAAATACTACAACAAATATGTATCGGGATCCGGAACCAAAATACGGGCCCGATACCGATGGTTTCAAACATTAATTATGTTCTTTATTTCATTAATATTTCAGCAAAACAATTTCTTTCAAAAATTAACTTTTAAGGCTTGGGACTTCAGAATTCATTTTCGGGCATACGTTCATTCTCATATTTTACTGCAGACCTCCTCGGATCATCAGAACACAGATCCGCGTCCGTTTACTCAGAATGTTGACCAAAGTCAAATATAATCAAAGTTTAACTCTAGAAATCACTATTTCTCATATTTTCACATAAAACCTTTCTGTTTTCACACCCGGACTGCGCACGCAAATTGAAGTATTTAAAATTAATCCTTTTATGGTTAATAAGCCTAGAACGGAGTCTAAATTAATCTTTTCATGTTCATCACATGGTAGCTCTAAATTGGGCAGAATTCTGCCTAGTTTTATTCAAAATTCTGACAGAATTCCGACGGAAACGGTCGGAAAGTTGCTCAGATTTAACCATTAATTCCCAGATATCCGACCAATACGGTCAGAAATTTAAAAAATAAAATAATATTCAATAATTTTCGACGGATTCCGTTGGAAATTAAATAAAATTTAATTTTTAATTATTAATTTCCGCAGATTCGGTCAAAAATTTAAAAAAAAAACTTAATATTGAATAGTTTTCCGACTGAATCGGTCGGAAATGATATATTTATATTTTTTAATTTTAAATAAATAATTATTTTATTTGTATTATTACAACCGTTCAGTCGGTAAATTCCAACCACTTTGGTCGGAAACGTGAAATATTTGGTTGTCTGAGCTTTTGAAATTTGCGACCACTTTGGTCGGAAATCACCGATAGACAATTTTCGACCAACTTTTGGAGCGACCAAGCTTATCGTTTTAAGAATTTATGCTATGTTCAGTGACATAAGGTCTCGAGTAGCTTCGAAATATGTATTATGACTCGCGTGTGTGGTCAAGTTTAGTTTTCGGATGATTCTGAATTTAAATTAAAGAACAATTCTCATTTCGAAGAGTTGACTGAGGAGTTGACTTTTGAGTAAATGACCCTGGAATAGATTTTTGATAATTCCAATAGCTTCTTATGGTGATTCCGATCTTAGACGTATGTTCGGATTTGGATTTGTAAGTCCGTAGGATAATTCGACGAATTTTGGCGAAAGTTGGAAAAATATAAGATTTTGAAAAAGTCCGACCGAAGGGTAAAATTTTGATAACGAGGTTGGATTTCGATTCCGAAAATTAGGACAACACCGTTACATCGTTTATGACTCATCTACAAAGTTTGAAGTCATTCCGAATTGATTTGATATGTTTCGGCGCAAAATATACAAGTTGGAAAATTTGAAATCTCACAATTCAATTCATGGCGCATTTCAAAATTTTAGTGTTGTTTAGCGTGGTTTAAAGCCTCGACTAAGTTCGTATTGTATTTTGGGACGTGTTGGTATATTTGGTTGAGATTCTGAGGGCCTCGGGTGAATTTTGGAAGGTTAACGGATCAATTTAGACTAGAGGAAAAGCTGCTGCATTTGTTTTCACAGCACCATGAGCAGGACGTCAAAGCAGAAACGGTGAGACTTGAAATCTTCTTTTCTAATGTTGTTGTCCTATTGGAAAGACTAACACTATGGCCAATTGGATTGATAGTTGTCTTTGAATAGATACAGAAGTGAGTGACATATTATTGTAAAAGTCCTCATGAATTCTGCACTCTCAATTCGCCATCCATGTAACTTGCGTCGTGAACAGTACACACGTGAACAGTAAAACGCGTGAACAGTACACACGTGAATAGTACCGCAAAAATTCTGGACAGTGTATATATAACGAGCAGTCCGAGTTTTCTTCCATTTCTTAACGAAATTAGAGCTTTTGGAGAGATTTTTGAAGAGGGAAACGATTGTTCTTCATTGAGGTAAGGATTTTGAACTCCATACCTCTATTATATGTGATTAAGGACCAATTTAACAGTGTTTAATTAGGAAAAATCAGTGGAAAAAGGTGAAACTAGGGCTTGAGTTTAAAAGACATTTTAGAGGTGATTTGAAGGGTCAATTAAACTCTGATTTCAGAGTTCTTTATATGTACAGACTCGTGAGATGATGAGAATCAATTTGGTATAAAGTTTGTCGAGTTCCGTGATGCGGGCCTCGGGGTCGGGTGTCACGACCCAATTTCTAACGCGGGTCACGATGACGCCCAACGACGGGGTTAGGCAAGCCAATTTGAATTACACTAGGTGTTACCCTTCCCATTTGGTTAAACAAATCAATATTTACCAATTTTAAACAATTAAACATGATGATAGCTTGATATGAAAATAAAATCATAACACTACATGGCCGAAATAAAGCATATGCATGCCTATACAACCCAAAACCCAAAATATACACTACGTGTGTGCCAGGAACTAGTGTCACGAGTGTCGCGGGCAACTATCAGAATACACAAGATACATATAGATACAAATCCACAGTCTGGGTGAAATAGACGAGGTAAATAACAAAAGTAAATGAAACTCCAAGGTGTTGCTGGGGATCGCCAAAGGAAACAGCTCACCGTGAAGTCAAGTCCGCTACGGTCACTATCAGGATCTTGTCTTATTGCCAGATGCACCAGCCTCAGAACCTCTACACTTAAGTACAAAAGTGCAGCATGAGTACATATTAAAATAAATATGTACCCAGTGAGTATCCCGTCTAGTCTCTAAGAACTAGTGACGAGAGGTCGACTTGACACTCACTAAGGTCCAACAGTATGATATAACGATGATAAGATAAAAGGAGTAGGCATGTAAGACAGTGAGTAGCAGTTATGTATAAAGCATAGAAATCCAAGAAAAATACTGGAACAGTAACAGTGGCCACTTTCTTTCCCCCAAAATATCTCACACAAGTCAACATCCATGGAACAATGCCAAATAATCATGCGCACACAGGAATAAGACAACCGGCCGGAGTCATAAGGGAAGAATAGCTATGCACTGTCGGGGATCGACCGGCCCATCCCAAAAATGCATGCGTACCATAATCATAACTACGCACTCCCGAGGATCGATCGGCCCGTCCCAAAAGTGTGTCTTTCAACGTAGTCATATCATATCATAGTACAACTTCGTCCATGCACTTCCGAGGATCAAACGGCCTGTACGAAGAGTGCATTCTCAATTATATCATCTTCGTGCACTGTCGGGGATCGACCGGCCCATCCCAAGAGTGCACCTTTCAATCCGCCGTGGTGTACGGCCCGCTCCCATAAGAGTGGGGGAAATCACACATCGCTCGCGGAATGTAAATTATGAAGCGGTCACATGCACACACAATATCTTATGAAAGTTACCTTCCATAACAAATTCCTTTCAATTCAAATATTTTCCATAAAGCCTCAAAGGAACAATACTATACAAAACATGATCTTATAGTACATATGGCGTCAAATTGAATCATATAAAGCATTACAAGGAAGCATATAAGGAATTACAAGGAAGCATATAAGATATGAAGTGGGCCTAACTACTCGGACATAACAATAATAGCCGCTACGTACAGACTCTCGTCACTTGGTGCGTACGTGACCCCCAAACAATTCACACATAGAATATACATTACCTATGGGGACAATTTCCTCTTACAAGATTAGAAAGGAGACTCACCTTGTGTCCAATCTACCCCTCGGACCACAATTGCGCCCGAAACTCCGAACTCTACACCCGAGGACTCACAACTATCCAAAAGGTGTAAAATTGAATCAATGCATGCACAATGTGGGAAATTATCTTAGTTATTCAATAAAATCGCTATTCTTGGAGAATTCCCTAACTCCAACCCCGGTCCCGCATGTGCAAAATTCGAAAATTCTCGAAGGGATCACTCACCCATAGCCTAAGGATCATTAAGGGGTGATTTCTACTTGAATTCATGGCCTAAAATGGAAAATTACAATATCCTCAAGAGCCCTAAAATTGCTACCTAATTCCATTATTTTTTTTATAATTTAGTAGGGAATTTAACTAGGAATTGATGTTTGAAACTAGTAAAACCATGGAATTTACTTACCTCAATAACAGTGGTGGAAGGTTCCTCGAAGAGCTCTTTAAAGACTTAAGGAGGAAGATGAAAATGGAGGAAATAGGCTAAGTCCCGTATTTAATAAAACTGCCCAGGAATTCCTTCACTGCGATCGCGACAAGGGCCCTGCGATCGCGAAGGCCAACTGGACAGACCTCTGCGATCGCGGCAGAGGTCCTGCGATCGCGAAGGACAACTGGCCAGACCTCTCCGATCACGGCAGAAGTCATGCGATCACGAAGAGTAACTGTGCCCGGCCCTGGCTTGGCACTATGCGATCGCGAAGAGGAAGCTGCGATCTCGAAGAATGCATGGAGTCCAGCCTTCCGCGATCGCGAAGAGGAAGCTGCGATCTCGAAGAACAATCAGCAGCCCAGGCAAATTCTTTCTCCACGATCGTGACCCACCTTCAGCGATCGCAGAGAAGGAAACCAGACAACAAAAATCTAGTTTTTCCAACTTAGCTCCCGGGGGTCAAAAACTCACCCGAGCCCCTCGGGACCCCGTCCAAAAGCACTGGTAAGTCTGTATTCATGATACGGACTCGCTCGAACTTCCGGAATGAGAAAAAAAACAACGTAACTCAGAATTCAACCCCAAAACCAAATTGAATCAAGCTTAAGAACTTAAGATTCTAGAATTCATTTCAATGCGCCGAACCGGCCTATACTACTCGAAATGATTTAAAATTTTGCAGACAAGTCATAAATGACATAACGGAACTATTCCTGGTCTCGGAATTTCATTCGGACCTCGGTACCATAAAGTCACATTCCAAACCAAATTCAAATTCTATGAAAATCCTCAAAACTTCATTAAATCTAAATTTCCCATTTTGATCCGAAACCCGTCAAATCAAGTCGAGTTCTTACCAAATTTCACAGATAACTTAAAAAACACATATTGAACCTGTTCCGGGCTCCGGAACCATAATACGTGCCCGGCAGCACAGGTTTCACATCGAGGTTCATTTTCATAAGCCTTCATTATTTTAAAAAAATAATTTTCTTTAAAAATTCATTTCTCGGACTTGGGTCCTCGGAATTCGATTCCGGGCATAGCCCAAGTCCCATATTTTCATACAAACCTTCCGGGACCGCCAGATCACGGGTCCGGGTTCGTTTACCAAAAATATTGACCAAAGTCAACTTTAGTCAATTAATTATCATAGATTCAACTCTTTATCAAGTTTCTACATAAAGGCTTCCCGGCTACGCGCTCGGGATGCGCACGCACATCGAGGTGAGTTTAACGGAGGCTTTCGGGGTGTCGAAACACAGTCATAATTAAATTTACATAAGATGACCTTTTGGGTCATCACAATCTCCCCCTCTAAAACAAACGTTCGTCCTCGAACGGACGTAGAATCGTACCTGAAGTGCTGAATAGCTGCGGATACCAGCTCCGCATGTTCTCCTCGGACTCCCGAGTCGCCTCATCGACTGGTTGGCCCCTCCGCTGGACCTCTACGACAGAAACTCTCTTAGACCTCAATTGGCGGTCCTGCCTATCAAAAATAGCAATTGGCTCCTCCTCGAAGCCCAACTTACCATCTAACTGGATAGTGCTGAAATCAATCACGTGAGAGAAATCGGCATGATATCTCCGGAGCTTGGATACATAAAAAACCTGATGAACTCCTGATAAGGCGGGAGGTAAAGCGAGCTCATAAGCAACCTCCCCGACTCGCCTCAACACCTCGAAAGGGCCTATAAACATGGGGCTCAGCTTGCCCTTCTTCCTGAATCTCATAACGCCCTTCATCGGCGAAACCTTCAACATAACCTTATCTCCCTCCATAAATGCTACATCATGCACCCGCTGATCTTCGTAACTCTTCTGTTTGGACTGAGCCATGCGGAGTCTCTCCTGAATAATCTTCACCCTATCCAAAGCATCTCTCATCAGATCTGTGCAATATAACTTGGCCTCGCCAGGCTCAAACCACCCGATAGGAGAACGACAACGTCGTCCATATAACGCCTCGAATGGAGCCATCTCGATGCTGGACTGGTAACTGTTATTGTATGCAAACTCCGTCAAAGGCAAGAACTGGTCCCACTGACACCCAAAATCAAGCACACATGCCCTGAGCATATCCTCCAATATCTGGACCGTACGCTCCGACTGACCATCAGTCTGAGGGTGAAATGCTGAGCTGAGATCTATCTGAGTGCCCATCTCACGCTGCAATGCTCTCCATAAGTGCGAGGTGAACTGAGGACCTCAATCTGATATAATGGACACCGGCACACTGTGCAACCAGACTATCTCCCGAATATAAATCTGGGCCAGCCTCTCTGTATTATAAGTAGTAGCCACATGAATAAAATGCGCCGATTTGGTCAATCTATCCACAATGACCCAAACCGCGTCAACCTTCCGCAAAGTCCGTGGCAACCCAACCACGAAGTCCATAGTGATGCGCTCCCACTTCCACTCCGGAATGGGCATCTGCTGAAACAAGCCTCCTAGCCTCTGGTGCTCGTACTTGACCTGGTGACAATTGAGACACTTAGCCACATACTGAACTATATCCTTCTTCATACGCCTCCACCAATAATGCTGCTTCAGATCACGATACATCTTCGTCACTCCTGGATGAACAGAATACCAAGAACTGTGCGCCTTTGCTAGAATTCTCTTCCTCAATCCCTCAATATTAGGAGCACATAAACGGCCCTAGAGCCTCAAAACACCATCCTCGCCCAAAGTAACCTCCTTGGTCCTGCCCTGGACCACTGTATCCCGAAGCTCTGCAAGGCATGGATCATCAAACTGTCGAGCCTTAATCTCCTCCAACAATGAAAACTGAGCAACTACATGGGCCAAAACTCGACGAGGCTCCGAAAGGTCCAGTCTCACAAGGCGATTGGCCAAGGAATGAATATCCAAGGCTAATGGTCTCTCCTTAGCTGCAATGGAAGCCAAGCTACCCATACTCGTTGCCCTCCTTCTCAAAGCATCTGCTACTACATTCGCCTTGCCCGGGAGATACAAAATAGTGAGATCATAGTCTTTTAACAACTCAAGCCATCTCCGTGCCTCAAATTAAGGTCCCTTTGCTTGAAAAAATGCTGCAAACTGCGGTGGTCAGTGTAGACCTCACACGACACACCATACAAATAGTGCCGCCAAATCTTCAAAGTGTGAACAATTGCCGCAAACTCTAAGTCGTGCACAGGATAGTTCTTTTCAGGAACCTTCAGCTGGCGCGAAGCATATGCTATAACCCTGTCGTCATGCATCAACACACATCCCAACCCGAAGCGTCGCAGTACACGGTATACATCCCAGAACCGAAAGGCAACGTCAGAAGTGGTGCCGAGGTCAAAGCTGACTTGAGCTTTTGAAAGCTCGCCTCACACTCGTAGGACCACAGAAACGGGGCATTCTTGTGAGTCAATCTGGTCAATAGAGCTGCAATAGAAGAGAACCCTTCCATGAATCGGTGATAATAGCCTGCTAGGCCCAAGAAACTCCTGATCTATGTAGCTGAACTAGGACGCGGACAACTCTGAATTGCCTCAATCTTCTAAGGATCAACCTTGATACCTTCTCCGGATACCACATGCCCCAAAAATACCACGGAATCTAACCAGAACTCGCACATGGAGAACTTAGCATACAGCTTCTGTTCCCGCAAGGTCTAGAGCACAACTCTCAAATGCTACTCATGCTCACCCAGACTCCGCGAATAAATCAAGATGTCATTAATGAAGACGGTGACGAAGGAATCAATATACGGCCTGAATACCCTATTCATCAAGTCCATGAATGTTGTTGGGGCATTAGTACTCATAATGGTCATATCTGGTACGAAATGCAGTCTTCGGAACATCTGAAGCCCGAATCTTCAACTGATGATAACCCGATCTCAAATCAACCTTAGAAAACACACGAGCACCCTGCAACTGGTCAAATAAATCATCGATGCGCGGCAGAGGATACTTATTCTTAATAGTAACCTTATTCAGTTGGCGGTCGTCAATACACATCCACATAGACCGATCTTGCTTCTTCACAAATAGGACTGGAGCACCCCACAGCGACACACTCAGCCTGCTGAACCCCTTATCCAACAACTCCTCAAGTTTCTCCTTTAACTCTTTCCACTCCATAGGAGCCATACGATACGGGGAATGGAAATAGGCTGAGTATCTGGAGCTAAATCAATACAGAAATCAATGTCTCGATCTGGAGGCATGCCTGGAAGATCTGAAGGAAATACGTCTGAAAACTCTTGTACCACCAGCACTGAATCAATGGTCGAAGACTCGACGGTGGGGTCCCGCACATAAGCAAGGTAAGCCAAACAACCCTTCTCGACCATATGTCGAGCCTTCTTGAAGGAAATGACTCGGCTGGATGCACTAACTGAAGAAGCTCTCCACTCTAGTCTAGGCGACTCAGGCATGTCTAAGGTGACTATCTTTTCTTGGAAATCTAACACAGCATGATAAAGAGATAGCCAAATAATCATGCGCACACATGAATAAGACAACTGACCGGAGTCATAATGGAAGAATAGCTATGCACTGCCGGGGATCGACCGGCCTGTCCCAAAAGTGCATGCTTACCATAATCATAACTACGCACTCCCAAGGATCGATCGGCCCGTTCCAAAAGTGTGTCTTTCAAAGTAATCATATCATATCAGAGTACAACTTCGTCCATGCACTGCCGAGGATCGAACGGCCCGTACCAAGAGTACATTCTCAATTATATAATCTCTGTGCACTGCCGGGGATAAAGTGGCCCGTCCCAAGAGTGCACCTTTCAATCACCCGTGGTGTACGGCCCGCTCCTATAAGAGTGGGGGAAATCACACATTGCTCGCAGAATGTAAATTGCGAAGCGGTCACATGCACACACAATATCTTATAAAACTTACCTTCCATAACAAATTCCTTTCAATTCAACAATTTTCCATAAAGCCTCAGAGGAACAATACTATACAAAACATGATCTCATAGTACATATGGCGTCACAATGAATCATATAAAGCTTTACAAGGAAGCATATAAGACATGATGTGGGCCTAACTACCCGGACATAACAATAATAACCGCTACATACGGACTCTAGTCACTTGGTGCGTACGTGGTCCCCAAACAATTCACACATAGCATATACATTACCTATGGGGACAATTCCCTTTTACAAGGTTAGAAAGGAGACTCACCTTGTGTCGAATCTACCCCTCGAACCACAATCGCGCCCGAAACTCCGAACTCCACACCTGAGGACTTGCAACTAGCCAAAAGGTGCAAAATTGAATCAATGCATGCACAATGTGGGAAATTATCTTAGTTATTCAATAAAATCGCTATTCTTGGAGAATTCCCTAACTCCAACCCCGGTCCCGCATGTTCAAATTCCGAAATTTCTCGAAGGGATCACTCACCCATAGCCTAAGGATCATTAAGGGGTGATTTCTGCTTGAATTCATGGCCTAAAATGGAAAATTACAAAATCCTCAAGAGCCCTAAAATTACTACCTAATTCCATGATTTTTTTGATAATTTAATAGGTAATTTAACTAGGAATTGATGTTTGAAACTAGTAAAACCATGGAGTTTACTTACCTCAATAACAGTGGTGGAAGGTTCCTCGAAGAGCTCTTTAAAGACTTGAGGAGGAAGATGAAAATGGAGGAAATAGGCTAAGTCCCGTATTTAATAAAACTTCCCAAGAATTCCTTCACTGCGATCGCGACAAGGGCCCTACGATCGCGAAGGCCAACTAGCCAGAACTCTGCGATCGTGGCAGAGGTCCTGCGATAGCGAAGGCCAACTGGCCAGACCTCTGCGATTGCGATAGAGGTCCTGCGATTGCGAAGAGTAACTGTGCCCGGCCTTGGCTTGGCATTATGCGATCGTGAGGATGGGGCTACGATCGCGAAGGCATGGAGTCTAGCCTTCCGAGTTCGCGAAGAGGAAGCTGCGATCGCGAAGAAAAATAAGCAGCCCAGAAAAATTCCTTCTCCGCGATCGCGACCCACCTTCTGCGATCGCAGAGAAGGAAACCAGACAGCAAAAATCTGGTTTTTCCAACTTAGCTCCCGGGCGTCCAAAACTCACCCGAGCCCCTCGGCACCCCGTCCAAAAGCACTGGCAAGTCTGTATTCATGATATGGACTCGCTCGAAATTCCGGAACGCGAAAAACAACAACGAAACTCAGAATTCAACCCCAAAACCAAATTGAATCAAGCTTAAGAACTTAAGATTCTAGAATTCATTTCAATGCGCCGAACCGGCCTATACTACTCGGAATGATTTCAAATTTTGCAGACAAGTCATAAATGATATAAAGGAACTATTCCGGGCTCGGAAATTCATTCGGACCTCGGTAACATAAAATCACATTCCAAACCAAATTTCAAATTCTATGAAAATCCTCAAAACTTCATTAACTCTAAATTTCCCATTTTGATCTGAAACCCGTAAAATCAAGTCCATTTCTTACCAAATTACACAAATAACTTAAAAAACACATATTGAACCTGTTCCGGGCTCCGAAACCATAATACGAGCCCGGCAGCACAGGTTTCACATTGAGGTTCATTTTCATAAGCCTTTATTATTTTCAGAAAACAATTATCTTTAAAAATTTATTTCTTGGACTTGGGTCCTCGGAATTCGATTTCGGGCATACGCCCAAGTTCCATATTTTCCTACGGACCTTCCGGGACCGCTAGATCAGGGGTCCGGGTCCATTTACCAAATATGTTGATCAAAGTCAACTTTATTCAATTAATTATCATAGATTCAACACTTTATCAAGTTTCCACATGAAGGCTTCTCGGATATGCGCCCGGGATGCGCACGCACATCAAGGTTAGATTAACGGAGGCTTTCGAGGCCTCAGAACACCGTCGTAATTAAATTTACATAAGATGACCTTTTGGGTCATCACATCGATTGGTTTCATATCCCTAGCATATTTTGATGCGATAAATCTGATTTTGATAGATTCAGAGAATTTGGAGACCGATTCAAGGGGCAAGAGAGCTGCGGAGTAGCTTTACGGGCTTTTTTGAGGTAAGTAATATCTTTAAATCCTGTCCTGAGGGTATGAAACCCCGGACTTTGCATCCTTTCACGGTTTTGGAGTGGCGCACACACTGGATGACGAGAGTGGGGCGTGCACGAATTGGAAATTTTTGAAATATGTTCCTATTTAGGCGACTATTGAGTTGCGAAACCGCTTGTAAAACATATGTTTTATAGTATTACTATGTTTTGACATATTTGGGCTGTAATCCATGTTTGGGGCCTAGTGCCGATTTATGTTAACCCCTTAGGGGCTATTTTTCCGATATTCCACACTTAGAAGTTATGATTTTACACTCAGTTTTTCCTGATAAATTATTTTGACACTCAGAGTTTATTGATATTAGTTCTTGAAATCAAATACTGTTTTAGGTCGAGAACCCCGTTTAATTATGGCCCGAAAGGCATGTTGAGAGTGTCTGACTGAGTGAGGTCGAGAGCCATATTTTGAGGATATTTATGATATGAGAGAGGCGGAGTGCCTGAGAGATGATTGATGCCATGATTTGTCATGTTTAGCACTTGGGCTGTAAGAGCCCCTCCTGAGTCTGTACACACCCCCAGTGAGCGCATGTACCTACTAAGTGCGATTGCGAGTGCCGAGTGCCGAGTGATTGGGAGGCATGGGTGAATGTGAGTTGCTGAGTGACTGATACTGAGTGATAGTGAGGTGATGAGCGACTATTTATGAGTGATGATGTGGCTCGAGGGGCGGTTTATGATGATATTTTACTGAGATTTGATTATGATTCACTTCATTCTTTTGTACTGATATTTTGGAAGTTTTACTGAGAAACGTTTGAAGATGTACTTGTTCAAAGAATTTTCAAGGAAATTGGTTTTTGAACTTATATATTAAATGTATACTTTACTCAGACTCTGTATTTTACTATTTGTGGATTGTAGTTTTGTGATGTGTGTTTCTTATCTTTAGACTTGATTTATTTTCATTACTACTGAGTTGGCGTAATCATCATTACTCCATGTAACTCTGTGTATAGATCTAGGTATTGGTGCTGAGCAGTAGCTAGCTAAGTTCGTTCATAGTCAGCGTTCGGAATTTTGAGGTAGTTGTCCAGTGTTTGCAGTTTCTCCATTTCCTTCCCTTCATTTAGTGTTTAGTACCTTGTTCGGAGACATTATTTATGACATTAGTAGTGTTAGCATTATTCTTAGATGCTCGTGATCAGTTGACTTCAGTTCTGGGGAATGGTTTAGATTGTGGGTTTATTATGCTTTGTTAAAAACTTAGAGAAATTTTTATACTGCTATGGAATATTATTAATGATTTGAGAAACTATATTAAAATAAATGTGTAGTTGTGTGATAGTGGCTAGCCTAGTTCCAAGATAGGTGCCATCGCGACCTGTTAGGATTTGGGGTCGTGACAACCTTTTTCCGACCGAAAACTTTTGGTCAGAAAGTAGTCAAAAATACGTTATTGCTGACCGAATTCCAACCGTTTTGGCGGTCGGAAATCTGCCATTTTCCAGTAGTGTAATTTATATCTTAAATTCTATATTGTTAGTATTTTAGAAAAAAAATAATATGTAGTTTCCTTCTTCGCAATAAGATAAATTTCTAAGAAAAGGGTGTTAGAGCATAAGAATAGCATAAATGACAAGCAAGATGTTTATTTTAAAACAAGAATGAGTTAAGAAAATCAAGAGAAGATAATCAGGTTCATACAAAGATATTCTAAAAGTGTGCAAGCCAATATCATTGTATAGCATATGATTAGACCAACAGTTTCATTAAAAAAAGTCCAGAATAATGACAATTTCATATTAAGTGATCATGGTTCAGTTACATAGGTTAAGTGTATTAGCATAACATGATGAAGCTTAGCATAACCAACTCAACAGATGACTCAGCCATAATAGATGCAACTTCAATCAAATTTTTAGGCATAGATTAAGGCTTAAGCTGACCAGATACACACAAGACTAAATGTAGAAAGCTTATTAGAACTTAGTCTAGTTTATTCATGGCATTATTTATACAGTGAAACTCACTGTGTGACCAAACATTTATGAAAGTTGATAGAAAAATACTGATCTTTCAATAGTTATAGAATCACAGAAGCACATTAGAAGGAAGAGGTCAAATTAAATAACATAAGCTAATATACTTTAACTATAATGACAACCTTATATTTAACCTTAAGTGTCCATTTCAATTTTTAGTTTTGTTTTATCAGACGAAAAATCTCAATTACATGATACAAATCAATAAGTAATACTAAAGTGGAGATTAGTAGAGCAAATATGAGAGTCATAGAAATGTTACCAAGAAAGTTTAAAGTCATAACATGTATAAAGAATCATTAAGGTTCTTTGTTAATCACACATAGATTACTCAACAACACATATTCATCAAGATTATAAAAGTGGTCGATTAGTATTGGTTTTAGTTTCAAGTTATTAAGGAAAAGTGTCCCAAGCATAATGGTTGATTATGAAGTAGTAACAATACACTATAGGCAGAGATAATTAATTAGACTAATTATAATACATCATAAGTAGAGACAACCAACATAGAATAACATAGTAGACATGGTTTTAACTGAACAATTAAAAGAGAGAAAGGGTCAAAATACACTGACCTTCTTTGGAGCAGTAAACCAAACAAGGGTTTTGTTTAGTCGTTTAGGAACCAAAGCTCAAACAATTACCAGAACTCATAATCGAAAAGAGAAGAGATGAGAAATCGGTTAAAACCAAGACTTTTTGATTGAAACTATAAGCAATTGTGACTTCGTATTAGGTTGTTCATTCTTCATGTTAGATATGTTTTGTGAGAGCTTGAAGGATCTAATTTATAGTGCATACAATGCCTAGGGTTTAAACATATTCAAATTGTGAGTGGGAAGTGACGAAGTTTAGATGATGTAAATGCAATGAGTGAAATCAGAGAACACAGAAGGAAATCAGTGAGAGTTTTTACCTGAGGGGAGAGTAATTGACGTTGAAGGAAAAACCCGTCATACAAAGCTCGAAAACACAGAGGTCATTGCATTTGACCTTCGGATCTAGAATAAATATAATGAAGCTCTGAGATACGCTCATGCATGCTACGATTTGATAGAGCACAAGAGAAAATTTGGAGACTCGAAGTTTCACCTTTGAATCTTGGGTTTCAGATTTGAGGTTTTGAATTTGAGTGATGAAACAGGATGAAACTGGCAAGATTCACAGAGTCATAAGAAAAAGGAGATGATTTCTTAATCGATTTGAGACTTTGCACGAATTTGTGCAAGGCTTTTTGATTGATTAAGGCGATGGGAGTTAAGAGAATAGAGAGGAAAGGGAAAGGAGGTGAATGAGTCAAGAGTGAAAATGATTTGGGGTTTTGGGGTTAGACCGGATGGTCTCTAGGATGGAATGGGAGTCGTTGGATCTTTTGATCAACAAAACCAATTATTTGGCGATTTAAGGATTTTCTAAATGGTTTCATGAAAAAATAGGTGGCCGCTGGATTCTTGTAACCAACGGTTGAGATAAAGTATGATGAGCCTTTTAAAATAACTAAAACCGGGATTAAACCTAGTCCGTTAATGATATGTATCAACGGTAAAGACTGAATGTGTTTGTTTTGTGAGTGTGGGAGACAAATTACGTGGAGAGTTTTGTTCGGGGAGAGTGGCATGGATTGAAAAAGTGAAATAGAGAGTGGACCTGGACTAGGTCAAATTTGATTTGGGCTTGTGGATTGGGCTGATTTTTATCTATCAAATAGCCATTTTGTATTTAATTAGGCAATTGTAATTGTTGCCTTTTAGCCTTTTAGCCTTTAACCTCTTTAAAATTAATTAAATTAAATTAATTCAATAAGATGTATTGAAACTGTAATAAACAAATACACTACTAATTACTGTAATAAATAAATTAATTATTAAAATATCCAATTTTTCTATTTATTACACTAATTTCGGATTATTTTAAAATAGTAGGTTAATTTACTAAAATTAATAAATAACCTTTTAAGTTTATTATAAGACCTATGTAATGAATATAAAGGTTATTTTAATAGCCTCAAAATGTAAGAGTAATATATTAATGATTATGTAATACCAAATTATAAATTTTTACATTATTAATTACTTAATTTATATAAAATAGGTATTATTGATTAAAAACTATTTTCAACTTATTTATTGTAAATCAATAAGTATAAGTAAATTACTTTTAAAAAGGAGAGTAAAAATTGATCGTCAACAACTGTTCCTCTTTGACCGGAGACGATAAAAGAGTTTCGGGCAAAGAAATCGAACCAAGACCAATTTTGTCCTGACATTAGTCATATATTTCATGAATGACATATTGATTTGAGGAAGATTATGGATTGTAGAATTAAGGAAATAGTTAAGGTAGATTTCGGGGAATTTTTGAAAAATATGGGCCAAATTCTGGCTTTGAATTGCCCACATTCCTCGGAATTAACGAGGATCAGGTGTAATGTAGTTCTGGAATGATGATTTGGAGAAGGCGATGCTAGTAGGAATTGTCCTAGTACAGTATCTTATTATTATGATACTGCAAGGTGAGAAGATTTTGGTACCCTAGATAACTCTGAATTGCCGCTTGATTTGGAGACTTGAAAGATTTGATGATTTAGAGTTATACTGATCGTATTCTGAGTTTGAGTTTTGATCCTCGGCTCGCTTATGAGTTTGTTTTCCCTCATAGAGTTGTATCTTTGGTTTCTTCATAAAAGAAGTTCCACGACGTGATGTTTGATCCTACAAAAATAAAATACACACATACTCATAATGTAAATATGTTAAGATGTGACGTAAATGATGCACGAATGATTATGCCTAGCTGCTGGCTAGCTGTTATTTGGGATCATGTGATAGGATACTTGAATTTGGCTCGATTATTAGCCGGGTTATATTGCTCCGCAGGTGTCAGAGCATTAAGTCTCCTCACGATGGGAGAATCTCTGCATGATGGGATTAGTTGACTTGAAATTTAAAATATCTTCGCATGATGGGAGTATCTCAACGTGATGGGAGTAGTTAACTTTAAATGTAAATTGTATCTCTACATGATGGAAGTTTATTTGAAATGCAAAGTATCTGTAAGATGCATGAATAAAACAACAAGACATTCAAGATAAAACAAAGAAATAAGTAACATGCCCAAGAGATACTCTTGACTGCAAAACTAAATTACGGCCGTCAATAGGCAGAACGTATAGCGGGATTGGACGTTTAATCCTTTGATTGGCGAAGTTGGTGATGAAATTTGCAACTATCTATTTGGAATCTCCGATTTGGCGGAGTGACGATGTGAAATGCTTCACTTGGCAAAGAGAACATTTTGCTATATATAGGGCTTTGATTGGCAAAGCCAACGACTCAATTTGTACATGGCACTACGATTGATTGAGCTGGTGTTTTTCAATATACATGGCTCTGGTTGGCGGGGCTTGCGACTTGCTATTACATGTTGCTATGCTTGGTTGAGCATATGGTTTGCTATTTACAATGTGTTGCGATCACATAGGAGGCTTGGTTGCAGAGTACCTACAAAAACTTTTGGAGTTAGTCTATAGTTATATGATGAAATAAATTATACAATGAAAGTGAGATAAGGTTCATGGGAGAGTAGCGGGTCCGTCATCGCTCTGAGCGTGCCCTAGCATTCTTCGTATCCAGTCGGTTCTACATTCAAAGAAAAATTCTTAGGAGGGGAAGGGGTGTTGGTTTGTGTTGATCATAGACCTGGCCTTGCCTGGGGTGTGGTGAGATTATGCCAAGAAGCTCAGTAGGTGGAATGATAGTTTTTGGAAAACATTTTGAAAATTGTACATTTTTATGACAAATGTCGTCGTTCTAGATTATGACAGTTTAGAAATTCCTTCTGACGAGAACATTGTTTCCGGATGTCACTGTCACATTGATGTCGATTCCTGGATTCTCCCGGTGATGTAGTTTTTGCCTGTCACGATTGCATCCTAATCTAAATGAATGAATTACAAACGTTTTCCTAGGGTCATGACCGAACCTTTTTAGGTTTCCTACGCATCCAAATGGAATAAGGTTTGAACGTAGTTCGAGGGTAATAAAATGATAAATGAATTATGATAATGATGATGATGACCGAGCCTTACTTACGTATCATACGTATCCAAATGGAATCAGGTCAAAACGTAGTTCGATTACAATAGATGCAAAGTGATAGGAAGTAGAAAATGAAGTGGCTCCGTATGCAAATGGAATTAGGCCAAAATGTAGTTCTATTACAATAGATGGTTAAATTCGATGAGGATTGCCTACGTATTCCTGTTGAAGGAAATCAAGTCGTGGTCCGAGTACATACAAAATGATATTTGGATTTTCTATTACAAAAGGGGAGGGAGACTGGACCCTATGTGGGTTGCCTACGTATCCTACCGTGGGAAGTCAGGTCGGGCGTAGTTCTTCTATAAACAAACCCTAAATCTATTATCTTCAAATGTACTATCTCTTGATGGCATTTGAGTTGATGGGCTTCGTGTAACGACCCGATCTCTCATTTTGAGTGGTGTAGCCCTGCTCTCCCGTTTACTGCTTATTTTATGCTCAATTATGGTTTTGTGACTTTCCAGGGTAGTTGGTTCGGTTTCGGTGATGTTTCAGAATGAGTTGAGACACTTAGCCTCAAGGTTAGAAGTTGAAATGGTTGACCGAATGTTAACTTATGTATAAATGGCTCTGAAATAGAGTTTAGATGGTTTCGATAGCTCCGTTGGGTGATTTTAGACTTAGGAGTGTGTCCGGATAATGATTTGGAGGTATGTAGTTGATTAAAGCTTGAAATGGAAAAAGTTGGAAAAGTAGAAGTTTTGGAAATTGAGAAGTTTGACCGAGTTGACTTTGTGGTTACCGGGCTCGTATATTGGTTCTAGGAGTTGTAGTAGGTCCCTTGTGTAATTTATGACTTGTGTGAAAAATCTGAGGTCAACCAGACTTGATTTGATAAGTTTCAGCATCGATTGTAGAAGTTGGATGTAACGACCCAACCAGTCGTTTTGAGCTCTAGCGTGTTCTTCGGCGGTTTGAGACCATGAGCAGCTTCACTTCAGGTATTATGACTTATACGCATGGTCGGAATTGAATTTCGGGAGTTTTGGAGTTTATTTGGAAAGAGAATTCCCGTTTCGTAAGCTGTAAGTTGAAAGAATTGACTAAGGTTAGATTTTTAAGTAAATGACCTCGGAATTGGGATTTGAAGGTTCCAACAGGTTTGTATGATGATTTCGAACTTAGTCGTATGTTCGGATTGGGTTTTGGATGACCCGGGAGCATTTCAACGTCTATTGTAGAAGTTGGCATTTTGGAAGAAATTCATAATTTTAGGTTGAAGTGCATTTCAATTTTATGGATATCTGCTTGGGATTTCGAATTTGGGAATAACTTCGTATGGTGATTTTTGTATTAGGAGCATGACCAGATATGGATTTTGAGGTTCGTAGGTTATTTCAGAGTTGTTTGTCAAAAGTTAGTAAATTGAAGGTTATTGAGAAGTTGGACCGGAAGTGGACTTTTTGATATCGGGGTTGGATTTTGATTCTGGAAGTTGGAGTAGGTTTGTAATGCCGAATGTGACTTGTGTGTAAAATTTAAGGTCAATCGGACGTGACTTGATAGGTTTCGACGTCGAACGTAGAAGTTTTAAGTTCAACAGTTCATTGAGCTTGAATTGGGCGCTATTCATGATTTTGATGTTGTTTGATGTGATTTGAGGCCTCGAGCAGGTTCGTGTCATGTTTTGGGATAGGTTGGTGGGAAAGGACGGGGTCCCGGGGGCCTCAGATGTGTTTCAGATCATTTTGGGCTACTTTGGGTGCAGATTTACTGATATCTGGTGTTGTTCTTCGCCTTCGTGAAGAAGGATTTGGCTTCTAGGATGTTCTTCTTCATGTTCGCATAGAGGCTCTCGCATTCGCGAAGAAGGAAATCTCTGTTGCACAGGTCTGACTTCGGAGGTTCATATCTCAGAATCTAAAAGGAATTTGGAGATAATACAGAAACGAAAGTTGTATTCCTTTGAGTCTAATTTTCAGAAAGGTAAACTATTTAGCATTTGGATTTGTGTGCAAAGATTTATGGATGGTACACTACAGGCAGTCCGGGAAGATGAAGAAGAAATTTGTGTTGCGCAGGACTGACTTTGGCAGCTTATATTTCGAAATCTATAAGGAATTGGGAGATGACGAAAACATGAAGGTTGTATATATTGGTGTCTTGTTTCCAAAACATTAAACCATTTGTCATTTGGAGCTTTCTACCAAAAGTAGGACCATTATACTAGAGGCTGTCTGAGAAGAGTTTGGAAATGGATTTCGAGAATTTTTGTTCTTCGCGAACGCGATGGTTGGCCCGCGAACGCGAAGAAGAGTTGCCAGGCAGTGTATAAGTTTGAAAAAAATGGGTTTGGCTCATTTCATCTCATTTCCTCAACGGGAGACGATCTAGAGGCGATTTTGCAGCTCCATCTTCATCATATATGTCAAGGTAAGTGATTCCCACCTGTTGCAACTTAAATACATGGATTATATACAGATTTTAACATGAAAATTCATGGAAAATTAGTGGAAATTTTGGGTTTTGGTACAAAACCTAATAAACTTCGTATTTTTGGATTTTGACCACGAATTTGGGCATAAAGTTGAGAATAAATTATATATTTGAGTTTGTGATTTTATGGGTAATGTTTACCTTCAAAAATTTAGGAATCCGGGCACGTGGTTCCGAGGGTGATTTTTATCGACTATTCGATCGGGGTTACAAATTGTTATAAATTGGATTATAATGAGTATTTGAGTATATATTTATAGGTTTGCACAATTATTGACTACTCTTGGACCGTTAGGCATCCGTTTGAGTCGTCGGAAGGACTTAAGAGCTGAATATGGAACTTCAGAGCGAGGTAAGTCTCCATTCTAGACTTGTAAAAGGGAATTAACCCCATAGGTGAAATAATTCAATATGTGCTTCTATTTGTAGGAGCTACGTATGCACGGGGTGATGAAAGTCCGTGCGTAGCTACTATTATGCTTAAGTTCGGATAGACTAGGACACAAAAGCATGCTATACTTGCGATATTTGTAACCTTATTGTCAACTTAAATTTCTTAAATCATATCGAACTTGGTAAATGAATTTCTAAATGGTTAAACTTCATTTTCTTGACCATTAAAAGAAGATTGCCATTTCCTTGGAAAATTGCTCCTTGATGAATTCTTTATTGATTGTTTGAACTTATTTTCCTTTTGTGGAACGGGCCGAACGCCTCGACAGATTAAATAGATGCATCTATGGTTCGCACCATTCGTCCCTCTGGCAGTGAAGAGTTGAAATATTATGCTGGATCGGGCCGTACGACCTTGACATGATTTGCGCATGATTTGCTTGATTGTTTTTGGAATTATTGACAATTGATGTGGCCTTAGTGGCCGGGGATGTAAATTGTTAAAAAGATGGAAAAATGTTTAAAATTTTCTATTAACAAAAGAAATTTTTACCTGCTTCATGATTATTGAGTTTACAGTCTCCTTATAAAAAACCATGATTTTTCACATTATTGCTATTACATTATTGGACCACTAGTAAGTGTCGAAGTCGAACTCTCGTCATTACTTCTTCCACGTTAGACTGGATACTTACTGGGTACGCGTGGTTTTCGTACTCATACTACACTTGTTGTGCATTTTTGTTACACAGAAACATGTATGTCTAGTAGCCTAGGTCGGCGTAACGACATGGTTGATACGAAGACTTAGGTGATCTGAATCTCTCGAGACGACCCGCAGTTAGCACAATCTCCTTCAGAGTATTGTATTTTCTTTTTTGTCCAATTTGTATTCCGCACAGTTATTGTATTACAATTTAAATTCCTAGAAATTTCTCATGCACTTGTGACACTGGGTTTTGGGATGATTATGGCATTATTTAGTACTTAAATTTTCTAAATACACCATTATTTACTCAGTGAAGTTCATTATTTATTGTTAAATACAAGGAAAAGAAATGATTTCAGAAATACAAAAATGCGAATTTGATAAATTTCCTGGTGTTGGCTTGCCTGATAGTGGTATCTGGCGCCATCACGACCTTTAATGAATTTTGGGTCGTTACAACATGGTATCAGAGCACTAGGTTCCCTTAAGTCTCACTAGTCATGAGCAAGTCTAGTAGAGTCTTGCGGATCGGTACGGAGACGTCCGTACTTATCTTCGAGAGGCTACAGGGATGTTAGGAGCACTTCCCTTCTTGATTCATCATCGTGCGGTTTGATTCCTTTGAGTCTTATTCCTTTATTTCCTTTCCATTCAATATTATGCGACGTGAATCGCTTGTTATAAATCGGGAATTGAGGAATTGTACTACATATGTGGTGCAAGATATTTCTCCATGCGTAGTTTTTTGGGCTATTATCGTCGCCTTGCGGAAGGATATTTTGTTGTTTCAGCTAAGTAGTTGTACTTCTGAGAGCTTTGACGTTATGCACAGGTTGTTATGATGCTCATGAACGGTTATCGCACAGTAATTGATGTGATGGTAGGATGCTTGCCCATGTGTCGGGGTAGTGAATGACTTGAAAGGAGGTCTACTCAGAGCACGATTCAGTTATTTGGTACTTCATTTCCGGCGGAGGAAAGGCAATCGGACTACAAGTGTTCAAGTTTGGGTTTATAGAGTAACGAGACTGAGTTTTTTCAAGTGTGGTGGAATTTTCATCTGCGACGTGGTGTCGTCGTCCTCGATTAAATGTGTTAAGTTTGCCGTTGTTATTATATTCTACTATTCGCCTTTGGGGTAGGATATTTTGAGATAGTATTTGAGAAGCGTCTGTCAGAGATCGCGGGGTGCGGTGGTCCAGAATTGAATGTGTATTTCTAATGCTGACAGCTCGAGAAGGAGGATCTTTGGAAGGGGTTGAAGTTAGAAGCAATCTATCGATTCAAGTGCTATAGAGATAAATATTTATCTAAGGCAGCAGCTTGGGAGTAAAGGATGAGGAAGGACATGTGGGAAGTGTCAGGCGGTGGTTAAATTTCTAGAAGGCCAGGTGTAAGAAGTTAAAGTGGAGTAGTTGCTTAAAGGAGTGAGTTTGATCAAAGTGGGAGAGTGGCAGCGTAGCATATGGGTTCTGTGGTAGGATAGCTGCACACCTTGAGGAAAAGTTTAGAGTAATTTGGGAATTTTAGTGGATGGTGATTAGGTCCAAGGGCTTAATTTGAAATATTGGCTATTATACGACGAGAGATTTGATGCAACATAAAGGAGTTGCTTGATATGAAGAAGGATTCAATATAACTTTGAATTGGAAGGTATTGTCGTACATTTAGTTGATGTCCATAAGGAGTGAACAGACTAGTACAGTTGTTGAATCAAAATGGGCTCAGGATGGGTTATTGATGTCGTAGGGATTGTACCCCGAGAAATGACGTTGGAAGATTTCGGCATGTAATTTCCATAGGGGGTTATCTCTTGTGAGCAGGTCAGTGGTCGCGTGGTTGGCGAAGCTTCTACAATGGATTTTACTGACTATCCAATAAGAGGTCAAATATGTGAATGTTTCTAGAGATTCAAAGTGTTCATTAAGTGCTAACAGAAGGATTTCGAGGAATTGGGCGGGTTGGTTGTGACAGATCATGTCAACAATGAAGAAAGAATCTCGGTGGTTCCAGAGTTGTGTAATAGTAGCTTCAAGCTAAGTGGAATAGTCCCACCGCCTACGATTGGGTTGCATGGTTATCTACTTGTAAGGTTTCTAGTCATTGGTGTATTGGTGAATTATTACAACTAAAGGAAACGAAACATAAGTGGTGATTTGAGAAAAGGATTGAGGAATGTGTGCTATATTGGGCCTTATCGGTTCATGTGCTAGCAGAGCCCTGAAGTTGATTATATTCGGGACCAAGTAAAGGTTGGTAACTCTCAGCAACGGTCCTAGTGAATTCAAAAGTTAAAATGCGGTGCCTAAGGATTTCAAGCCCACAATATGGTAAAAAATTTAGCTTTTGTAGCGGATTATGATAAGAGGAACAAAATGTTCTATTATATTCTCGACTTTCAGAGTAGTATTTGGAGGAAAAAAGAGAAAATGACTTCAAATTCGTAGAAGAATTATCGGAATGGGTGTACTAGTAGAAGATGCGAATGTGCGTGCAAGGAAGGTATGAAAAGTTTTATGGATTTGGAGACAATATGGTCTAATGGAATGGGGCCACTCAAGATGAGTGTGGGTTTAGGTGGTGATGTAAGAAATGGATCTATTATTTTCTCTAGGGCAAGTTAAGGATGAATTAGAAGAAGTGAGATTGATTAGCCATGGTTGAATTGGCATAATGGTGGCGGTAATCAGTTCCTTTAGCGTGATCAATTTATGCATGTGATTTGTGATGGTACGTGCGAGGTTGATGACCGCCATAATCAATTTTATTTGGAACTACCCAAGTATTTTCGCCTGTTGTGGGTAGGAGGATCCCGGAAGGGTTATGGTGGTTTAAACCACTACTTGAGGATTTGAATGTTCTACGATTTTGAGTATTCACTCGTGTGTTGCTATGGTTCTCTTGGAATGAGTTAGGTAAAAAGTTTCTATGTGATTAAATGTTCACCCTATTAGTTGGTCAGGAGTTATGATGAAATTCTTGTACAATCGTATATTGGCATGTTAGGTGTAGTAAGCGGTATGAAATTTGAAAGTGAGGATCAGGGTTGCGGTTTGGTGGTGGCAAGGATGTCAGGAGCTCGGATGAGCAGGAAAGGAATTTGAATATTTAGAGTAAGATGGTATTGTCTTCAGCCTCACATGAGATCGGTATTTTTTGAAGGAGGCTTTGCATCCTGGTTATGGATTCTCAATTTGCTTTATAGCGTTAATGCGGCCGCTGGTATGGATGTGCAGACTGTTACCTTGTGCGGAAGGTCGTGGAATCATACGGGAAGATTGTATAAGTGTGACATTGTAGTCACTCGATTGATTGAATATTTGAACCAAGTATGAAGAATGTGATAATATCGCTTATTTGAAAATTTATGTCGGGAGGGCGCTTGGTTCATTTGGTTGTGGATTGTGGAAGTTTGTTCTAGTTATGGTGGTTGTTCTTGTGTGTTATGGGAAAAATGTGGTTATTATAAGCCCTTGAAAGATTATTAGCCTAGTACGGTGCGATCAGAATCGGCTTGAGATCTGTCTATGGATTTAAATATGAATATAGGCTCTATATCAGGCCAGATGTGTTCATTTCAGCATAGCGCCCCTCATGGAGGAGTATTCGGACGTTTGATGTCGTTCCGTTGTCGGCTATTTCATGTAATTCTATATTGTGCCGTGTGAGTTCTGAAACATCTTGATAAATTTCATATGTGTTGAAGTTCCGCGTAGCGATGGTGTTATGTGAGAAGGATAGCTCTCGAGATTCAGATCATATTTCGCACATTAGTTGCGCTTGAGTTTTGTAGCGTATGGCGCTATCTGTCTCCCCAACGATGGTATTATGCACTTGGTGTGCTTGTGTCCGGTATTCGGATGTTTCGTGGTTACGAGAACTTTTGCTCGGTAAGTATTTCCTTATACATTTTTTGTGTAGATCGGGTGGCACGTCGCCAGAGGTATGTTCTTTGGATCGGGTTGCACGCCGCAACATTGTGATGTTGAGTACAGTCCCCTATATCTATTTTTGTGTGTTTTGTTTCACATTTTCTGATGAAATTTCATATTAGCTGTGTGGGTTGAGTAGTCCCTTCCAGAGTTTGTTTTTCTTATGTATCACGTTCGAGTTTGTAGCATATTAGCACATTGTGGCATCATGTGAGACTGTTGGTCATGTTTGGGGTGGCTTATTGCTTGAGTAGCTCGTACTGGGTGAGACGAGATTAGTGGATCTACGATCATTGCGAACGGATTATTTGAAGTATATTAAAGAGCAAATACCATTTTTTGGTTCAGAATGAGGTAATGGTTCTTGTCGGAAGTATAGACTCAACGATTTGTTGACTCGGCAGTTGGTTATGAATTTCTACACATCTCTTCTATCGTGGAGGTATTGTAAGAGTTAGAACATGACATATATATATATATATTTCATGGGGTCATTGTAAGCATCATATTCGGGGAATGTCGGCTATTATGATCAGAGAATGTTATTATGGGCTTGTGAATGATGTGGTGCATGGTGTGAATTCAGCAAAGGTATGCAGTCATGTTCTGGTACATCGTGTGGTGATTGATATGGTGTTCGTATGTTGGAAGTCAGCCTGGCAGAGAATTCCGGATGTCGGAACTGGGCTCTAAGGTTTATCTACCTAAATAAAAGAGAATATCTTCAGATTTGATCGAGCTAATGTGCTCAACTGAGTTTTGGTTGCACGGGCAAGTGCACGAGGTGTTAAACAATAATTCAAGACTACTCCAGCGCAATCCTTAGCACGTTCAAGGACGAACGTATGTTTAAGTGGGAGACAATGTAACAACCCGACCGGTCATTTTGAGCTCTAGCATGTTCTTCGGTGGTTTGAGACTATGAGCAGTTTCTCGACCCTTTGACTTAGGATTAGTCAGTTCTATTTCTCGATGGGGCGGGGAAGGGATATAACTCAGCGGTAGAGTGTCACCTTTGACGTGGTGGAAGTCATCAGTTCGAGCCTGAGACTATGAGCAGCTTCACTTCAGGTATTATGACTTGTACGCATGGCAAAATTGAATTCCAGGAGTTTGGAGTTGAATTGGAAAGAGAATTCTCGTTTCGGAAGCTTTAAGTTGGAAGAATTGAGTAAGGTTGGATTTTTGAGTGAACGGCCTCGGAATCGGGATTTGAAGGTTCCAGCAGGTTAATATGATGATTTTGGACTTGGCCGTATGTTCGTATCGGGTTTTGGATGACTCGGGAGCATTTCAGCGTCTATTGTGGAAGTTGGCATTTTAGAAGAAATTCATAATTTTGCATTGAAGTGTGTTTCAATATTATCGATGTATGTTTGGGATTCTGAGTCTGGGAATAGCTTCGTATGGTGATTCTAGAATTGGGAACGCGACCAGATGTGGATTTGGAGGTTCGTAGGTCATTTCAGAGTCATTTGTCAAAAGTTAGGAATTTTAAGGTTTTTGAGAAGTTGGACCGGAAGTGGACATTTTGATATCGAGGTCGGATTCCGATTCTGGAAGTTAGAGTGGGTCTGTAATGACGAATGTGACTTGTATGCAAAATTTGAGGTCAAACGGACGTGATTTGATAGGTTTCGACATCGAATGTAGAAGATTGAAGCTCTAAAGTTCATTGGACTTTAAATGGAGTGCGCTTCATGATTTCGATGTTGTTTGATTTGTTTTGAGGCCTCAATCAAGTTCGTGTCATGTTTTGGGACAGGTTTGTGTGATTGGACGGGGTCCCGGGGGCCTCGGGTGTGTTTCGGATCATTTTGGGCTACTTTGGATGCTGATTTACTGATATCTGGTGTTGTTCTTCACGTTCACGAAGAACGATTTGGCTTCTGGGATTTTCTTCTTTGTCTTTGCGTAGAGGCTCTCGCGTTCGCAAAGAAAAAAATCTCTTTTACGCAGGTCTAACTTCGGAGATATGGAATTTGGAGATGATCCAGAAACAAAGGTTGTAGCTCTTTGAGTCTAATTTTCATAAAAGGTAAACTATTTAGCATTTGGATTTGTGTGCAAAGAGTTATGGCTGGTGCACTACAGGCAGTCCGGAAAGATGAAGAAGAAATTTGTGTTGCACAGGGCTGACTTTGGCAGCTTATATTTCAAAATCTATAAGGAATTGGGAGATGATCAAAACATGAAAGTTGTAGATCTTGGTGTCCCTTTTCCAAAACATTAAACATTTTTCATGTGGAGTTTTCTACCAAAAGTATGACCATTATACTAGAGGTTGTCTAAGAAGAGTTTGGAAATGGCTTTCGAGAATTCTTTTTCTTCGCGAACTCGATGGGACGCCCGCGAACGCGATGAAGAGTTTCCTGACAAAGTATAAGTTTGAAAAAATGGGTTTGGCTCATTTCATCTCATTTCCTCCATGGAAGACGATCTATGGGCGATTTTGGAGCTCCATCTTCATCATCTACATCAAGGTAAGTGATTCCCACCTGTTGCAAGTTAAATATCTTGATTATATACAGATTTTAACATGGAAATTCATGGAAAAGTAATGGAAGTTTGGGGTTTTGGTAGAAAAACTAAAAAACTTGGTATTTTTGGCATTTGACCACAAATTTGGGCATAGAATTGAGAATAATTTATATATTTGAGTTCGTGATGTTATGGGTAATGTTTATCATTAAAAAAAATTAGAATCCGGGCACGTGGGCCCGAGAGTGATTTTTATTGACTATTCGATCGGTGTTAGAATTTGTTTTAAATTGGATTATAATGAGTATTTGAGTATATATTTATGGGTTTGCACCATTATTGACTTGTCTTGCAGCGTTGGGAATTCGTTTGAGTAGTCGGAAGGACTTGAGAGCCGAATATGGAACTTCGGAGCTAGGTAAGTCTCCTTTCTAACATTGTAAGAGGCAATTAACCCCATAGGTGAAACAATTCAATATGTGCTTCTATTTGTGGGGGATACGTATGCACGAGGTGATGAGAGTCTGTGCGTAGCTACTATTATGCTTAAGTCCGGGTAGACTAGGACCCAAAAGCATGCTATACTTGCGATACTTGTAACCTTATTGTCAACTAAAATTGCTTAAATCGTATCGAACTTGGTAAATGAATTTCTAAAAGGTTAAACTTCATTTTCTTGACCATTAAAAGAAGAATACCATTTCCTTGGAAAATTGCCCCTTGTTGAATTCTTGATTGACTGTTTGAATGTGTTTTCCTTCTGTGGAACGGGCTGAGTGCCTTGGTAGATTAAATAGATGCATCTATGGTTCGCCCCATTCGATCCTCTGGTAGTGTACCATTTAAATATTATGTTGGATCGGGTCGTATGACCTCGGCATGATTTGCGCAAGATTTGCTTGATTGTTTTGGAATTATTGACAATTGATGTGGCCTTATTGGACGGGGATGTAAATAAGTATAAAATTTTCTATTAACAAAAGAAAAGTTTAACTGCTTCATGATTATTGAGTTTGCAGTCACCTTATAAAATCCATGATTATTCACATTGTTGGTATTACATTATTGGACCACTAGTAAGTGTCGAAGTCGACCTCTCGTCACTACGTCTTCGAGGTTAGACTGGATACTTAATGGGTACGCATTGCTTTCGCACTCTTACTACATTTGTTGTGCATTTTTTTTTTGCACATGCACATGTATGTCTAGTAGCCTCGTTAGGCGCGGCGGCATGGTTGATACGGAGACTTAGGTAAGCTACATCTCTCGAGATGACCTGCAGCCAGCACAGTCTCCTTCAGAGTATTGTATTTTCTTTTCTGTCCAATTTGTATTCCGGACAGTTATTGTATTACATTTTAGATTCCTAGAAATTGCTCATGCACTTGTGACACCCGGTTCTGGGATGATTATGGGATTGTTCTGTCACGACCCTAAATCCCACCTTTGGCCATGACTGCGTCTAACGTTGAACCCGCTAGACAAGCCAACGTTTGAACTAGATAAAATTCATTAACAACTAAAACGAACAAGGTAACTAACGCATCGATGGTAAAAAATATGAAGGTTAACAAATTACCAAAAATAATATAACAACTTCAAAATAAAACCCGTATACAAATCTCAGAACTGGTGTCACATACTCATGAACTGTCTAAGAGATTACTAAAACAAAGGTCTGAAAATAAGTACATATGACTGTCTTTGAACTATAAGGTAAGACAGAACTGAAAGTGAAGGGTAGAAGGTAACGCCAAGGCCCACGAACGTCTGCGGATCTACCTCGATGTCTCCTGTATGAACTGATGGAATGCTCCGACCGTCAGTGACAACTGGGTCCGGATGCGTAGTCTGCACAACATAAAGAAGTGCAGGTGTAGCATCAGTACAACCGACCTCATGTACTGAGTAAGTGCCAAGCCTAACCTTGGCGAAGTAGTGACAAGGCTAGGACCGACAACAATATATGTACATGTGCAATTCTATATAATAACAGGAAAATATCGACGGAAATAAGCAAGTAAGACAGATACAGAAAGAACATGCCGGGGGTAAAAAGGGGCAACAAAATGCTAGCACAGTAGAGCAGGGTAATAACTGAAGTGTAAAAAGTAAAAGACAGAATTTAACGTCTCAGGACAGATAATGAACAGCAAAAGGCACGGCATGTCCCCTCGTGCATAACCTCACAATGACTCAGCACAGAATGTCCCCTCGTGCATATATAGTAACACTCGGCAAGGAAGGTCTGCTCCTGCAATAAATAATCAATGATCAGCACGGCATGTCCCCTCGTGTTATAAATAATAAACAATCGGCACAGCATGTCCCCTCGTGCGATAAATAATAAACGATCAACACGGCATGTCCCCTCGTGTGATAAACAATAAACAATCAGCATGACATGTCCCCTCATGCGGTAAATAATATAAAAGCAACAATATAATGTGAACATCAACAACGAGAAATCTCAAGTGTAAGGAAATGCTCAATAAAATTCTATCGTCCCGGCAAGGGACTCAGCTATAATCAACCTCGCATCAGAAATACAATTTGAACAGTAAAAGCCTCAACTGAAACAAATAACACAATAACTCCCCATGTCATGAAACAACATGAAGGTATCACTTCCAAATCACCAATTACTCATAGTACGGAGAATATTAAGAACACGGTATGATTCATCACAATTGACTCACAGGCATGCTTGACCGCAACATATAGGCACTCGTCACCCTGCCTATACGTTGGACATGAATTACACATAGAAAATAAGACTCTATACCTAATCCTTCAAGCTAAGGTTAGGCCAAAAGCTTACCTCGGCTCCAAAAATGCAAGCCAAGCCTCTAATACCGCCTTCCCTCTCGAATCCAACTCTGAATCGATAATATCTAGACATAATGTATTAATTAACATCAATAAATACTCAATAAATCAATTCCGAAGCCTAATTCAATATTTTCTACTATTCTTCCAAAAATACCAAAATTTGACCTCGTGCCCGCTTGGTCCAAACACGAGGCTCGGACCAAAACCCGACTACCCATACCCCCAGGAGCCCGAATATATAATTTGCTTTAGAATCCGACCCCAAAACGAGGTTGAATTCCCAAAAATTCCATAAACCTAAATCTACCCAAAAACCCTAATTTCTACCTTGTTCTCATGATTTTAGGCCTAGGTTCTAGTGATTAGGGAAGGAAAATGGACGAAATTCGTGTTAAGAACACTTACCCAAATGGTTATGGAGGAGAAAATGGCTTGGAGGTCTTCAATGGGGCTTGGAGAAGAAGAAGTAAGTGAAAATTATGAAAATGCCGTATGGTATTCTGCTTTTGGTGTATTTTAATAACTGGGCAAAAATACCCTTCGCGTTCGCGGGCCCCTGGCCGCGTTCGCGAAGAATTGACTAACCTGACCTACGCGTTCGCGAGTCCTTGGCCGCGTTCCCGTAGGTTTGACTCCACTGGCCTACGCGTTCACGAGCATAGGGCCAGGTTCGCGAAGAACAAACAACCCATCCCCCCAGACCCCAGCCTAACACTACGCGTTCGCACCCCTGGGGACGCGTTCGCGTTGAAGCACTATCCAGTGCTCCGCGTTCGCGTCTCCCTCTACGCGTTTGCGTAGAGTAAAATCCCAGGCCACAATAATTACCCTTCGCGTTCGCAAAGGGTATTACACCAGACACCAGCAAATCACCAAAAACACCAGATTCTTCTACTTTCCACACTCCGATAGCTACCCGAAACTCACCCGAGCCCTCGGGACCCAAAACCAAAGACACACACAACTCCCATATCATCATACGGACTTATTCAAGTAATTAAACCACCAAAACAACATCAAAAACATTGAATTAAACTCCAAAATCTATAGAATTTTCTCAAACTTCATAAACTTCTAAATTTCCCATTTTTGATCCGAAACACGTCATTTCAAGTCCGTTTTACACCAAATTTCACAGATAAGACAAATAATGTATAATAAACCTGTTCCGGGCTCCGAAACCATAATACGGGCCCGGTAACAAGGTTTTCACATAATTATTCATTTTCAAATTCCTTTATTATTTTTAGAAACCAATTTTCTTAAAAAATTCATTTATCGGGCTTGTGACCTCGGAATTCGATTCCGGGCATACGCCCAAGTCCCATATTTTCCTACGGACCCTCCGTGACCCTCACATCATGGGTTCGGGTCCGTTTACCAAAAATATTGACCCTAGTCAACTTTATACATTTAATTATCATAAAGTCCATTTTTCATCAAATTTCAACATAAAGACTTCCCGACTACACGCCCGGGCTGCGCACGCATATCGAGGTGAGGTTAATAGAGGCTTTCGGGGCCTCGGAACACAGATTAATCTAGAATTACTTAGGATGACCTTTTGGGTCATCACATGTTCAGTATTTAAATTTGCTAAAGACATCATTATTTACTCACTGAAGTTCATTATTTATTGTTAAATGCAAGGAATAGAAATGATTTCAAAAATACAAAAATGAGAATTTGATAATTCCTATTGTTTGCTTGCCTGACAGTGGTTTTCGGCGACATCATGACCGTTAATGGATTTTTGGTCATGACATTGGAATTTCTTAGTTTCTTTAGGCTTAAATTATGGTGTGATTCGTGTTTTTAATGTTTTTAATGTGATTTTAGGCATCGACTAAGATCGTATCGTGTATTAGGACATGTTGGTATGTTTGGTGGAGGTCCCGGAGGTCTCTAGTTGGTTTCAGATTGTCAATGTATCAAAAACTGGCTTAAGTGTTATGTTGGTGCTGCAGATCTGATGTCATCGCACCTGCGGTGGGATTAGCTATAGGTGCGAAGCTGCAGAAGCGGCTAAGCTTGCGAAACTATAAAGAGGAGGAAAGTCACTGAGGGTCACAATCATGGAAAAGTTTCCACTTATGCGGTTGTGTAGCTGCGCATGGGAAACTGCAGAAGCAGATTTGGTCAGGCGACTGTAGGTCTCAGGTGTGAGGGAAATGTCACATCCCTGAGCCCGCAGATGCTGGTGCTGCAGATCTGATGTCATCGCACTTGCGGTGGTATTGGATATAGGTGCGAAGCCGCAGAAGCGGCTAAGCTTGCGAAACTACGAAGAGGAGGAAAGTCACTGAGGGTCACAAACGCAGAAAAGTTTCCACTGATGCGATTGTGTAGCTGCGCACGGGAAACTACAGAAGCGGATTTGGTCAGGCAGCTCTAGGTCTTAGGTGTGAGGGAAATGTCACATCCCTGAGCCCGGAAGGTGAGCTGGAAATGGTAGTTCGCAGAAGAGAACATTGTTGCATATGAGCGAGCTCGCAGATGCGGGATTGGGGGCCGCGGAAGCGATGGACCGGAGCTTAAGTGACTTCCGCAGAAGTGGGACTTTTATCGCAAAAGCGATTCCGCATGTGTGGAGATTTGGTCTGAAGGTGCGAAAGCACTAGGCAGAATGTTAAATTCGAGGGTTTCATGATTTTTATCATTTTGGACTTTGCCAACTCATACTAAGGCAATTATTTAGAGGGATTTCGAGGGGTTTCTTGAGGTAAGTCACTTGCGGTAATTTTTAATCAATAATATTTCTTCCCCATTGAATTTCCCACCTAGTTTGTTTGTTTTTGAGGTGGAATTTTGGTAGTTTGAGGCTAGGGATTTGGAGAGTTAAATTTGGGGATTTGGAGAGTTAAATTTGGGGATTTGAGTGACGATTTGGTGTCAGGTAAATTTGGTATGGTTGGACTCATGGTTAAATGGGCTTCCAGATTTTGTAACTTTTTTCGGATTCCGAGACATGAGGCCGGGGGTTAACTTTTGAGTTGACTTTTTAAAATTTTGGTTAAGAACATAGTATTTTCATATGGAATTGATTCCTATAGATTGACTTGATCGTATCAAAATGTTTGTGGCTAGATTTGAGGCATTTAGAGGCCGATTAGCGAGGCAAGGGCTTGTTGGAGTAGAGATTTGCATGGTTTGAGGTATATAACACTTCTAAAATTGGCTTTGAGGGTACGAATCCCTAAAATTACATGTTATAAGATTTGTGTGAGGTGACGCGCATTCTAGGTGACGGGCGTGTGGGCGTGCACCGTAGTAATTGTGATTTTGTCGATTCCGTGGAACTATGTAACTATACAATATGAACATTATTATTGTACTCTATGTGTTAGAGCACTTGAGCTTTAATTTATGCTAGAAATCATGTTTTTAGGCTATATGCTGGTATTATTGGGACCCACAATGGTAGTTCTTTGCTGTTGAGTTATTTTCTTAATTGCAGTTATGTACTCATTCATGGTCAACATTACACATCATATCTCAGTCTTTGTTATCGTATATTGTCGCATCTTGTATCATTGATTGGGCTGCTTTGCATGAGTTTTGCGAGCCCGAGAGACTAGAGAGATTGATGACTGAGTGAGGCTAGGGGACTGTTTGTGAGTGATATTAATGTGATCGGGAAGCATGCCTCATTAGGCTTTATTGATTTATGCTAAAATTTGGCTTATTATAGCGCTTGGGCTAGATCTACCCCTCCGGAGTCTGCACACCCACAGTGAGCATAGTTGCTATTGATTCACGATATTTGATTCAGGATGGATTTGCTTGGTACAATGTTGAGTGATTGAGTGTGATGAGTGAAAGCTGAGATAGTCAGGTTGAGTACTCCGTGAGTTTGAGTACGTGAGTCTTTATTGGGTTGCATCACATACGATATGCATATTGGCATGAAGATATAGTGATGTCGTTATTCCTCGTATCATACAGACTTGACATATTTTATTTGTTCTGAGTTTGACTGTTAAAACTTGAAAGCATGTCCACATTTCCAGTACTTTATTTCTGTAAATGGTCTATACCCGTGAGGCTCGTCTCTACTTTCTATCCAAAGGTTAGACTTGTTACTTATTGAGTTAGTTGTACTCACATTACACCCTGCACTTCGTGTGCAGATCCAGGTGTTTCCAGGAATGCTGGTTGTTGATCTCAGGGTTTCCAACTGTTCGAAGATTATGAGGTAGCTTCCCTGGCGTCCGAAGACTTTGACTATCCTCATTTATCCCTCAGTTCGGAGATTTTGGGAAACTTATGTATTGATTTGTGACGTTTTCATCCAATTTTTATGAGATATTCACTTATTTAAATATGTTTTAGTATATTTTGAATTTGAAAGTGTTGGTATTATGAGTTTTTGGGTTGCCTAGTATCATGATAGGCGCCATCACGGCAGGTTGAGTTTTGGGTCGTGACAAGTTGGTATCAGAACCTAGGTTACATAGGCCTCACAAGTCATAAGTAGATTTAGTAGAGTCTTCGGATCGGTACGGAGATGTCTGTACTTATTTTGGAGGTTGTCGAACCCTTAAGGAAGCTTCACTTTCTTGCATTCTTGTCAAGTGATACTAAACTTCTGTTATTTTAATTTCTCAAAGATGGTGAGGACACCTGCTACCGGATAAGGCAGAGGGCCACCAGTACCACCTGCTAGGGCCACGAGAGGTCGAGGCTACGGTCAAGGTCGAGGTGAAGATCATATAGAAGCTACAACAGCGCTTGTAGACACTATAGTTAGTCCAGCACAAGAGCAGGTTCCTAATGTGGTTTAGCCAGTGGGGCCAAGTCAGGTACTAGTTGTGCCCATTGTTATTTCGGGCCTCCATGAGTCTTTGGCTCCGATATTGACCATTTTCACTAGGCTTGCTCAGGCGGGTTCTTTTCAGACAGTGCTAACCACTTCTAAGGCCAGAAGAGGTACTCATATTCCCATCGTACTCCATAGTAGGTGGTGTAGGGACTTCAGACAGCGCGGGTACTTCCAACCGAGCCGGTTGTAGTTATTTAGGCCCTGGTGGGTCCCATTATGTCTGTTGAGGAGCAAAAGAGGCTATAGAGATTTGGGAGGCTCAGGCCTTCATCATTCAATGGGGCTGGAGGATGCTCCATACTTCTTGGATATGTGCCAGCGGATTCTTCGCACAATAGGTGTTCTGGAGATTATTGGAGTCTCATTTACTCTCCTTAAGATGGTGGGAGGCCTATGAGAGGAGCAGGCCAGTCAGTGCTGCACCACTTTCATGGAAAAGTTCTCCGTTCTCTTCTTGGAGACGTTTGTGCAATAGACCCAGAAGGAGAAGCTCCGCAGGTAGTTCGAGCAGCTACGTTAAGAGGGGATGTCTATGACCTAGTATAAGATGAGGTTTTCATAGTTGGCTTGTCACGCAGTTTGGTTGGTTCCCACTGAGAGGAAGAGGATTAGGAGTTTCATTGATGGCCTCACCTATCAGCCAAATTCTTTTACGACTTGGGAGAGTGTATCGGGTGCTAGGTTCGATGAGGTGTTTGATATTGCTCGGCGGATAGAGTTGGTGTGTGGTCAGGAGCATGAGGAGAGGGAGGCCAAGAGGCCTTGTGGTTCGGGTGGTTTCAACGGTGTTTCTTTTGGGCGTCAGTTCCACCACAACGGGGTTCGACTTATATGCCCGCTAAGATGGCTCATCAAATTCATCATGGCGCATCACCTTGCCATGGTTCATAGTGTGATTGACCGGGACAGTCATCTCTTAGTGCACTCCCAGCTCAGAGTTCATCTCGTGCACCTTTAGTTCAAGGTTAATCTACACCAGGTTCTTCTAGTAATTATTCTGGTTCTCGGGGGCCACCTCAGTACTAGCCATCATTTTCTGAGAGGGATTATTTTGAGTGTGGAGAGTTGGTTCATGTGAAGAAGTATTGTCCCTGCCTTTCAGGAGGTTCAATTCAGTAGGGGAGTCAGGTTGTGACACCAACACCAGTTACTTCACCACTCGCCCAGCCAGCTCAAGGCGAGGCTAGAGCACCTAGGGGTCGCCCTAGAGGGGGAGGTCAATCGGGTGGTGCCCATGCTAGATTCTATATTCTATTCCTGCTAGGCTAGAGGTCGTTGCTTCAGACATAGTGATCACAAGTATTATCTCAATTTGCCACAGGGATGCTTCTATATTATTTGACCCTGGTTCCATTTATTTGTATGTATCAACATATTTTGCTTGTTATCTAGATATGCCCCGTGAGTCCTTAGTTTCATTTGTTTTTTTCATGTATCTACGCCACTAGGCGATACTATTATTGTGGACCGTGTGTATCGATCTCGTGTAGTTACTATTGGGGGAATGAAGACTAGAGTTGATCTCTTATTGCTTAGTAATGTCGATTTCGATGTGATTTTTGGTATGGATTGGTTATCTGCATGTCATGCTATTATGGATTGTCACGCTAAGACCGGGACATTGGCGATGTCGGGGTTTCCAAGGATCGAGTGGAGAGGCTCTCTAGATTAAGTTCCCAGTAGGGTGATTTCTCATCTGAAGACCCAACGGATGGTTAGGAAGGGGTATCTATCATATTTGTCCTTTTTGAGGGATGTTGGTGCTGATATGCCCTACTATTGATTCTGTTCCGGTAGTGCAAGACTTTCCGAATGTTTTTCCTGTAGACCTGTCGGGCATGTCACTTGATAGAGATATTGACTTTGGTATTGACTTGGTGCCGGGCACTCAGCCTATCTTTATTCGTCCGTATTGTATGGCACCAACTGATTTGAAGGAATTGAAAGAGCGGCTTCAGTAACTCCTTGATAAGGGTTTTATTAGGCCTAGTGTGTCGCCTTGGGAAGATTCGGTTCTGTTCATGAAGAAGAAGGATGGTACTATGCGGATGTGCATCGACTATAGGCATTTGAACAAAGTTACAATCAAGAACAAGTATATTTTGTCATGCATTGATGTTTTATTTGACCAGCTTCAGGGTGTGAGGGTGTTCTATAAGATTGATTTGAGGTTTGGGTATCACCATTTGAAGATTCGGGACTCAGATGTTCTAAAGATGACATTGAGGACCCATTATTGTCAATATGAGTTCCTTATGATGTCTTTTGGGCTAACTAACGCAGAAGCAACATTCATGCATCTGATGAATAGTGTGTTTTAGCCATATCTCGACTTGTTAGTCATAGTATTCATTGATGATATCTTGGTGTACTCACGTAGCCAGGAGGATCATGCCCATCATTTGAGGATTGTATTACAGTGTCTGAGGGAGGAGAAACTTTATGCCATGTTCTCAAAGTGTGAGTTTTGGCTTAGTTCGGTTGTGTTCTTGAGGCACGCGGTATCTAGTGAGGGGATTAAGGTTGATCCAAAGGAGATAGAGACGGTCCAGAGTTGGCCCTGACCGTCCTCAGTTACTAAGATTTGAATTATTCTCGGCTTCACCGGTAATTATTGTCGCTTCGTGGAAGGTTTCTCGTATATTACAATCCTTTTAACCAAATTGACCCAGAAGGGTGCTCTTTAAGGTGATCAGATGAGTGTGAGGAGAGCTTTCAGAAGCTCAAGACTGCTTGGACCACAACTCATGTTCTAGTTTTGCCTTCAATGTCAGTCTCTTATACATCATATTGTGATACTTCTCAGATTGGTATTGGGCGTGTCTTGATGCAGGAGGGTAGAGTGATTTCTTGTGCTTTTCTCCAGTTGAAGCCCACGAGAAGAACTACCATGTTCATGATTTGGAGTTGGTAACCATCGTTCATGCATTGAAGATTTGGAGACATTACCTATATGGTGTGTCTTGCGAGGTTTTTACAGATCATCAGAGTCTCCATCACTTGTTCAAATAAAAGGATCAAGATTTGAGGAAGAAGAGATTGTTGGAGCTACTAAAAGACTATGATATCACCATTTTGTATCACCTTGGGAAGGCCAATGTGGTGGTCGATGCCTTGAGTAGAAAGGTGGTGACTATGGGTAGCCTTGCATTCATTCTTGTTGGTAGAGACCACTTGCATCTGATGTTCAGGCCTTGCCCAACCAGTTCGTGAGATTAGATATTTCGGAGCCTAGTCGGGTTTTAGCTTGTGTCGTTTCTCAGTCTTCCTTATATGATCGCATCAGAGAGTGCCAGTATGATGATCCACATTTCCTTATCCTTAAGGACACGATTAAGCATGGTGATTCCAAGGATGTTACTATTGGGGATGATAGGGTGTTGAGGATGCAGGGCCGGGTTTGTGTGCCTAATGTAGATGGGCTACATGATTTGATTCTAGAGGAGGGCCACAATTTGCGATATTTCATTCACCCGGGTGTCGTGAAGATGTACCATAACTTGAGGCATCATTAATGTTGGAGGAGGATGAAGAAGGATATAATGAGGTTTGTAACTTGGTGCCTAAATTGTCAGTAAGCGAAGTATAAGCATCACAGACCGGGCGGATTGCTTCAGAGGCTTGATATTTCGGAGTGGAAATGGGATCGTATCAACATGGATTTGGTAGTTGGGCTTCCACGGACTTCGACGAAGTTTGATTCTATTTGGGTGATTGTGGATCGGTTGAACAAGTCCACGCATTTTATTCCGGTTGGGACTACTTATTCTTTTTAGCACTTGACTGAGATCTATATCCGCGAGATTTTTCACCTTCACGGCATGTCGGTGTCCATCATTTTAGATCAGGGAATGCAGTTTACATCACAGTTTTGGAAAGCGGTGCAACGAGAGTTTGGCACACATGTTGAGTTCAATTTAACATTTCACCCTCAGAAAGACGGGAAATCCAAGCACCTAGTCAGATATCAGAGGATATGTTACGCGCTTGTGTCATAGATTTTGGGGTCCATGATATCATTTTTTGTCGATCGCAGAGTTTGCCTACAACAAAAGCTACTAATCGAGCATTCAGATGGCTCCGTATGAGGTTTTGTATGGGAGACGATGTCGGTCTCCGGTGGGATGGTTTGAGCTAGGTAAGGCTAGGTTGTTGGGTACTGAATTAGTTCAGGATGCTTTGGACAAGGTTAAATTTATTCAGGATTGACTTCGCGCGGTGTAGTCTAGACAGAAGAACTACACCAATCGGAAGGTTTGTGATGTTGCTTACATGGTTGGGGTACTACTCAGAGTTTCACCGATGAAGGTTGTTATGAGGTTATGGAAAAAGGGCAAGTTGAGCCCACGGTTCATTGACCCGTTTGAGGTGCTTCAGAGGATTGGAGAAGTAGCTTACAAGCTTGCATGTCGAGTGTTCATCCAATGTTTCATGTTTCTATGCTCCAGAAGTATTTTGTAGATCCGTCTAATGTTTTGGATTTTAGCACGATTCACTTGGATGGTGATTTGACTTATGATGTGGAGCCGGTGGCCATTTTGGATTGGCAGGTTCGAAAGCTGAGGTGAAAGAGCATAGCTTCAGTGAAGGTTCAGTGAAGAGGTCAACCAGTTGAGGAGGCTACTTGGGAGACCGAGCGGGAGATGCGAAGTAGATATCTATACCTATTTCAGATTCCAAGTATGTTTTTAGACCCGTTCCAGTATGAACGTTTGTTTAAGAGGGGGAGGATGCAATGACTCGGCCGGTTGTTTTGAGTGTTGTAGCCTCGTTTCCCTATTTACTGCTTATTTTATGCTCAATTGTTGTTATATGAATTTCTGGGGAAGTTGGTTCAGTTCCAGAATGTTCTGGAACGAGTTGAGAAACTTAGTCTCAAGGTTGAAAGCTTAAGTTGAAATGGTTGACCAGATGTTGAATTATTTGTAAATGGCTCCGAAATAGAATTTTGAGGGTTCTGATAGCTCTTTTGGGTGATTTTGGACTTAGGTGTGTGTCCTGATAGTGATTTGGAAGTATGTAGTTGATTTAGGATTGAAATGGGGAAAGTTGGAAAATTAGAAGTTTTGGAAATTGAGAAGTTTGACCGAGAGTGGAAGTTGTGGTTATCGGGCTTGGATTGTTGTTTCGGGAGTTGGCGTTTGTCCATTGTGTCATTTATGACTTGTGTGAAATATTAGAGGTCAATCGGACTTGATTTGGTAGGTTTCTACATCAATTGTAGAAGTTAGAATTTCTTAGTTTCTTTAGGCTTTAATTGGGATGTAATTCGTGTTTTTTATGTTGTTTGATGTGATTTGAGGCCTCGACTAAGTTTGTATTGTGTTTTCGGACTTGTTGGTATGTTTGGCGGAGGTACCGGAGACCTCGAGTTGGTTTCGGATGGTTAACAAATCAAAAATTGGCTTAACTGCTATACTGGAGCTGCAGATGTGGTGTCATCGCACATGCGGTTGGATTGGCCGCAGGTGCAGAGCCGTTGAAGCGGCTAAGCTTTCGCAGCTGCGAAGAGAACGAAAGTCACTGAGGGTTGCAGGCACGGAAACGTTTCCACAAATGCGGATGCACTTTTATGCACGGGAGACCGCAGAAGAGGATTTAGTCAAGCAGCGGTGGATAGTAGGTGCGAGGGAAATCCCGCATCTACGAGCCCACATATGCGTGTGTTGCACCGCAAAAATGAGGGTGAGCGTAAAATGGTTTTTCATAGAAGAGAATAATGTTGTGCATGAGCGAGCCTGCATATGCGAGATTAGGGGCCGCAAAATGATGGAGCGGAGCTTAAGTGCCTTCCGCAGAAGCAGGACTTTTATCGCAAAATTGATTCTGTAGGTGCGGAGATTTGCCCAGCAGGTGCGAAAGCACTGGGCAGAATGTTAAATTCGAGTGTTTCATGATTTTTATCATTTTGGACTTTGCAAACTCGGACTAAGGTGATTGTTTAGAGGGATTTCGAGGTGTTTCTTGAGTTAAGTCACATGTGATCATTTTCATTCAATAATATTGTTTTCCCATTGAATTTCCCACCTAGTTTGTGTGTTTTTGAGGTGGAAGTTTTGTATTTTGAGGCTCGGTATTTTGAGAATTGAATTTGGGAATTTGGGTGATGATTTGGTGTCGGAATTTGGTAAATTTGGTATGGTTGAATCTTGATTGAATGGGATTCCGAATTTTGCAACTTGTATCGAATTCCGAGACGTTGGCCCGGTGGTCGACTTTTGAGTTGACTTTTTTAACTTTTCATTTAGAACTTAATATTTTCATATGGAATTGATTCCTACATCTTGAGATGATCGTATCGAATTGTTATGGCTAGATTCGAAGCATTCGAAGGCTGATTCGCGAGGCAAGGGCTTGTTGGAGTAGAGATTTACACGGTTTGAGGTAAGTAACACTTCCAAACTTGGTTATGAGGGTAAGAATCCCTGAACTTACGTCCTATGTGATTGATGTTGAGGCGACGCGCATGCTAGGTGACGAGCTTGTGGGCGTGCATCGTAGTAATTGTTATTTAGTCGATTCTCTGTAGTTGTGTAACTATCCTGTCTGAACATTATTAGTGTGCTCTATGTGTTAGAGCACTTGAGCTGTGATTTATGCTAGAAAGCATGTGTAGGCTATATGCTGGTACTATTGGGACCCATAATGGTCGTTCTTTCCTGTTATTTGCTTAATTGCAGTTATGTACTCAGTCGCATTCATCATTGCATACCATATCTTAGTCTCTATTATCGTATATTGTCACATCTTGTATCATTGATTTGGGTTGCTTAGCATGAGTGTTGCGAGCCCGAGAGACTGGAGAGATTGATGATTGAGTGAGGTCGAGGGCCTGTTTGTGATTGATATTTATGGGATCGACCATCATGCCACAGCAGGCTTTATGGATTTATAGTAGGATTTGGCTTATTATAGAGCTTGGGCTGGATCTTCCCTGTGCAGTGCTGAGCGATTAAGTGTGATGAGTGAGATATGAGATAGTTAGGTTGAGTACTCCGATAGTGTGAGTACGCGAGGCTTTCTTTGTGTTGCATCATATACGATATGCATATTCGCATAAAGATATAGTGATGTCTTATTCCTCGTATCATTCAGACTTGACATAGTTTATTTGTTCTGCATTTAGTTGTTGAACTTGAAAGCATGTATACATTTCCTATGCAGTATTTCTGTAACTGATGTGTACCTGTGAGGCTCGTCTTTACATTTAATCCAAAGCTTACACTTCTTAACTATTTCGTTGGTTGTACTCATGCTACACCCTGCACTTCGTGTGCAGATCCAGGTGTTTCCGGGCACGCTGGTTGTTGATTAGGGCTTCCAATCGTTCAAAGATTTTCAAGGTAGCTGCCCTGGCGTCCGAAGACCTTGACTCTCCTCCCCTATCCCTTAGTTCTAGTTATTTAGATTTTGTTCTTAGACAATGTGTTAGTCTTTGTATTTGTATAGATGCTCATGTACTTAGTGACACCCCGGTTTTTGGAAATGTCTATACTGTGTTGTGACATTTTAATCTGGTTTTTATGAGATTTTCACTTATTTAAATCTTTTCTAGTATATTTTGAATTTGAAAGTGTTTGTGTTTTTAAGTTTTCGGCTTGCCTAGTATCATGATAGGCGCCATCAAGACAAGTGGAGTTTTGGGTCGTGACACTTCGTGTTGACCTTTTTGTCCATTTCTGTTAAGATCAGTGCTCCATTTAGGACATGCTTTCCGCGTACGCGGCAGGTTTCACGTGAATGCGATGAACACTGACGCTGATGATTTAAAATAGTTCCAAAACGGGATTTCTCCCATTTTTCATAGACCTTCCATTTGAGCTAAGGCCTAGAGGTGATTTTGAAGAGAAAACTCAACACCAATTCATAGGTGTGTACACTTTCACTCATTTTCTTTCATTTCTACCATCACCCATTAATTTCTAGTCCTAATATTTGTTCTTCTATGGTAGAAAACTAGGGATTAAGGAAGAATTAGGGGTTTTGTAAATTAGGGATTTAGACCTCAAATTGAAATCAGATTCCGAAACAAACTGCATAATCATGCTCGAGGGTGAATTGGTAAATGGATTTTGGCATGAACCTTGAGTTTTGACCAAGCGAGCCCAGGGTCGATTTTTGATTTTTTTGGGAAAAAATTGAAAATTATAAATTTATGCATTATAATTGATTCGTTTAGGAATATTTGATATTATTGAGTCAATTGTGGTTAGATACGAGTGGTTTGGAGGCGAATTTTAGGGGAAAGGCCCCGGTAGAGCTTTGAGTTGGTCTTTGGAGCGAGGTAAGTGTCGAGGTTAAACTTGACTTGAGGGATTATGACTTGTTTGCCTACTTGCTATATGTTTAGATGTTTGGTACAACGTATATGTTAGGTGATGAGTACTTATGCGTATTTGTTGGGTCAAAACATGCGGTGGAACTTATTTTCTTGCAATTTATTTTTTTCTTTGATCATGATATCCATGCTTAGACTAGTTAATTACTAAATTGATCGTTCTTTTCGCATTTATGAGATATTTGAGGTAATTGAGTTTTTTTCCGAAGTTGAGGTTGGTATTATGGAAACATTGTTGATGTGAAGAATGTTCTTGCTTATTCTGTCTCCTTTTTGTTTATGCTCATTGTTATATGATAAGGAAGAGTGTTAATGCACGAAGGGTGATGTCATGTCGTATCTATTGATTATGATGAATGTTAGAGTAAAAGAACGAAGGGTGATGTCGTGCAATTATTATTGTTTCACAGTGAGGTTGAGAGTAAAAGCACGAAGGGTGATGTCATGTTGATATTATTGTTTCACAGTGAGGTTGAGAGTAAAAGCATGAAGGGTGATGACGTGCCGATATTATTGTTTCATAGTTAGGTTGAGAGTAAAAGCACGAAGGTTGATTCGTGCAGGTTTGTTCATTATATTTATTCATTTTGCTGGTTAAAGGCATATTGATTGTTTCTTGTTATCATTCCATGTAGTATTTTAACGTATCTTGTACCCCCTTTACGTATGTCCCTCCAAAAATCACATGTTAGCTTTTATTTTTTATTGTCTTGTATGTATATTTTTATCTGCACAGGTTTATTTTACGTGGGTGTCTTGTTATAGCCTCGTCTTTACCTCATCGAGGTTAGGCTAGACACTTACGGAGTACATTTGGTCGATTGTACTCATACTACATTGTGCACTTCTTGTGCAAATTTTGGTACTGGTCTCAGCTGTCTGTGAGGCTTTTCAGCTTAGATTTGCTTTTGGAGACTCGAGGTAATTCTGTTGACGTCCACAAAACTTGAAGTCCCCTTCCATTTCCACTATTTTACTGTTCTTCTCGTTCAAGACACCTGTATTTATTTCAAACCCTATTTGTAGGGACTGTAGAAGTTCACAAATTGTTGCTGCAGATCTGAGTTGTACTTGAAAATTAATGATGTTTATGTTATTTCACACTCAATATTAATTTCAGTTCGGCTTAATTATTTTACTTATCGTAATTGATTAAAATTGGCTTAAAAATCCTCTAACGTTAACTTACCTAGCAAGTGAAATGTTAGGCATCATCACGGTCCCGAAGGTGGAACTTATATCATCAAAATATGTCTCATATGTATACAATACATATATATATATGTATATATACATATATATATATATATATATATATATATGTATATATATATATATATATATGTATTGTATACATATGAGACATATTTTGATGATATAAGTTAGGACTAAATGTAAAGAATGTAAGCATGAGGAAAAAATAATCGGTTATATGTCATACGACAACGATGATAAACGCTTAGCTAAACATCCTGACGGGTTAGAAAAAGATCAATAGCGTGCATTAGAATTATTGGAGCTCTAATGAAGCAAAAATATTCTTGGAGCAGCAAGTATCTTTTTCTGTTGCCCTTAACACATAGTATTAACTCATTCCATATTCTGATCATACTTTTTCCTTTCTACTTTTTTATACTTTTACTCTATCATTATTCTCACTTGTTTCTTTTAAATATTTTAGTTTTGAATTGATTTTGGTAGGGAATTGACTCTGTTGTATAAAATTGTGTTTAAAATTTTGGAAAAAGTACAAGATGAACAAATAGAGTCGATAGATACGTATGCTATATTTGCCATCTGCTTTCTGTAATTTAATATAATACTTGTTTTCTTGAATAATTTATTATACACCTTTTTACTATTTAACCAGATGACAAAGAAGGCCGGTGTAAAACCAAGTCGTATTGATGTATTCGAAAAAACATATATGAGAAAGAATAAACAACCAATAAATGAGATAGCACGTGAAGTAATGGTAAATTCTTATTTTTTTTAAAATATATAATGGTAATTTCATTCCACTACAAATAAAAACTTTACATTATTTTACTATTCTTTTAAAAAAAAAACAAATGAATTAACTTTCTAAGGTGCATCCTGAGTTAAATGTCTTTGGAAGTGATCCCAATAATATGTATGCACAAGTTATGGGACCAGACACTCATTGGGTTTGTTCGAATTCTAGGAAAGGACAAGCTCCAAATTATATTATGGCTCTGTATATAAACAAGCCCAGGCCGAGTAAAGGGATTTTTATAAAGGGTTGAGGTAGAAGTTCAAAAAACTACCTCAGCTACAAGAATATAGATGGAGGAAAAGTTGTCTGAAGCTACCTTAGGTATACTTGTGTATACGGCTAAAACTGGCCCCACCCAGTTATACTAATTGACCGAGACCAGGGAGATGTATCGAAGGTCGATCCCATAGTAGATCAGACCGAGACATGAGAACAAGGTACCGAGTTCGGAATTTGAGGTACCTATCGAGATCGATACCAGTAATAATCGAGACCAAACAAAGTAGACATCGAGCGAGAGCGAAGATAACGTAATAACAGAAGGCGAGATATTCATAACAGGTCGAGAATCATGGCAGAAATCTCGGAACGGATCGAAACAAGAGCGGTTGTTCAGCTAATCATGGGGTTTCCTTCTATAATTAGAATTGTACCATAAGTAGAATTCCTCTATTATATAAAAGGGGATTTCTAATGATTTGTAGCACACATTGTTCTCATATTTCAAATCAATATAACACTCTCTAGCTTATACTCTCCTTTTCATTAGCTTGTTTTATTTTTAACTATTATGGTATCAATCAGTTCGAGGGAACTTTAGCTCGAGGGTTGAATTCCGTTTCAACACTGGTTTGCTTTACTTTATTGTTAATTTCTATTACTAATCTTCATCTTTATCAATTGGTATTAGGTGAAATCATGTGTCCTTAAAACTATTATAAGTTTAATTATTATCCAATTTAAAGGGTAAACAGTTTGGCGCCCACCGTGGGGTTAAAGATAATAGTGATTGTTTAATAGTGATTCCGATAACACACACTGTTTTATGCTTGTTCTCGTAAATGTTTTTTTATTTCAGGATAAACATGTCAAACTCACAAGTAGCACCCACTCATGGTGACAACAACCTCGGATTTCACAGGGAAAATGACAATATAGCTGCCCCAAGGATCAAAGTACCTCAGGCTGACCTTGAGGGAGTACTAATTGCAAATCTAGTCAATGTTAGTTCATATGTCGCCCTAAATGCAAATCTGGGCGTTGATCCCGAAGGTAGCGTATGCATGGAAGTTCGATCATGTGGTCGAGGTACACAGGGTGGACAAGATGGTGAATTCATCCTTTAGCTGATATTTGAGATGTTACCGGCTCAGCAAGCTGCAATAGCACAACTACAAAATCAGAATCGTGCACCAAGTCGGTCGAACCCGAACCCTCACCAGAAGTTGTTCACAAGGTCGAACCTTTACCAGAGAGATCGAACACCAATGAATCGGGGACTAACCCTGCCATTATGAAAATGCTCGAGGAGCTCACTAAACGGTATAAATCAGGAGAAAAGAAAATCAAGGCAAATGACAAAGAAGAAGAAACATACAACTCCAAGGGTTGACCAAATATCGGGGGCACCACCGATTCTAAAGGGTTTGGATTCGACGAAGTTTGTACAGAAGCCTTTCCCTACAAGTGAGGCTCCGAAGCCCATTCCTAAGAAATTTCGCATGCCAGAAATTCCCAAGTACAATGGGACCACCGACCTTAATGAGCATGTCACTCTTATACATGCGCAATAAAGGGGAATGACTTAGAAGATGATGAGATTGAATCCATTCTACTAAAGAAATTTGGAGAAACTTTATCGAGAGAGGCGATGATATGTACCACAATTTGCCTCCTAATTCCATCGATTTATTTGCCATGCTTGCAGATTCCTTCGTGAAGGCACATGCAGGAGAAATAAAGGTTGTGACTAGGAAGTCAGACCTCTTCAAAGTAAAATAAAAAGACAACGAAATGTTAAGGGAATTCGTGTCTCAGTTCCAGATGAAATGCATGGACCTACCCCCAGCCACAGATGATTGGGTTGTTCAAGCCTTTACTCAAGGTTTGAACGAACGAAGTTCGATAGCATCACGGAAGCTAAAGCATAATTTAATTGAATACCCAGCGGTGACCTGGGCTGATGTGCATAATAGGTACCAGTCAAAGATCAGGGTCGAGGATGATCAATTGGGGACCCCTTCGGCATCAACCATACATTGCAGATCGTAGAAACAGCGACCAATGACGTAATCCCATTCTATATGATCGAAGGAATAATCGAGGACAAATCTCCCGAGGTCTCATGAGAAACAATGACTTCGATAAACATGTCGAGCCCACAGAAGCACCACGATTATCAGAATACACCTTCAACATCGACGCATCGGTTATTGTATCAGTCATTGGACAAATTAAGGACACTAGATGGACCAGAACCCTAAAGATCGATCCAGCTCAAAGGGACCCTAATCAAATATGCAAATACCATGGTACCCATGGTCATAGAACCGATAACTACAGACATCTAAGGGAGGAGGTAGCACATCTATTCAATAAGGGTCACCTTCGGGAACACTTGAGCGAACGAGCTAAAAATCACTTAAGAGACAGGGATGCAAATAGGAAGAACCACAACACGTGATTCACATTATCGTTGGTGGGGTCGACATTCCACAAGGGCCTACGTTCAAACGCACCAAGGTGTCGATCACCAGGGAAAAATGAACTTGAGACTATGTACCGGAAGGCACCTGGTCGTTCAATTATGAGGAGCCTATGCTCCAGAAGTATGTTGGTGATCTGTCTCATGTTTTGGATTTCAGCACGGTTTAGTTGGATGGTGATTTGACTTATGATGTGGAGCCGGTGGCTATTTTGGGTCGGCAGGTTCGAAAGTTGAGGTCAAAGGATATAGATTCAGTGAAGGTGCAATGGAGAGGTCAGCCAGTTGAGGAGGCTACTTGGGAGACTAAGCGAGAGATGCGTAGAAGATATCCACATCTATTTGAGACTCGAGGTTTGTTTCTAGACTTGTTCGAGGACGAACGTTTGTTTAAGAGGGGGAGGAAGTAACAACCTGGCCGGTCATTTCGAGATTTGTAGCCTCAATCCCCCATTATTTGCTCACTTTGTGCTTTACTATTGATTTATGACTTATCGGGGTAGTTGATTCGGGTCCGGAAGGATTTCGGGATGAATTGAGACACTTAGTCTCACAATTGAAAGCTTAAGTTGGAAAAGTTGATCGGATGTAGGCTTATGTGTAAACGAATCCGGATTCGAGTTTTAATGGTTCCTTTAGCTCCGTTGAGTGATTTTGGACTTAGGATTGTGCCCAAATTATCATTTGGAGGTCCCTGGTAGAATTAGGCTTGAAATAGCAAAAGTTTGAATTTATTTAAGTTTGATCGAGGGGTGGACTCTTTTATATCAGGGTCGGATTCTGATTCCGGAAGTTGGAGTAAGTCTATAGTATCATTAGTAACATATGTGCAAAATTTGAGGTCAATCGGACGTGGTTTGGTAGGTTTCAGCATCGTTTGTTGAATTTGAAAGTTTCAAAGTTCATTAGGCTTTAATTAGGGTGTGATTTGTGTTTTTGATGGTTTTTTAGGTGATTTGAAGGATTGACTAAGTTCGTATGATATTTAAGAACTTTTTCATATGTTCGATTGAGGTCCCGGGGGGCTAGGGCTGATTTCTGGTGGTTAACTGACTTGGAAGTAAGTTGAGAAGCACCCGAAGTTCTGCTACTGTTGGTGTAATCGCACCTGTGGAGTGGGAACCATAAGTGCGAGCTCACATAAATGAGAAAGAGGTCGCAGAAGCGTTGGTCTGAGGATGCAGATGATGACACGTTTGCGCAGAATCCCTTGCTCGAAAGTGGGAGGGTGGGCGCAGGTACGGGCTGGCGTGCAGGTGCGATGGAACTTTCCGCACTTGTGATTGCGCAGATGCAGTCCATGGCTCGCATAAAAAGAGGCAGTTGGTTAAGTGGATTCTGCATAAGTAGAGGTTTAACCGCAAAAGCGGTTCTAAAAGTGCGGATAAGTGGTCGCAGGTGTGAAAAGCCTGGGCAGAACCTATATAAGCGAAGGGTTCAAAATTTTCACCATTTCTAACATTTTGAGCTCGGAGTTCTAGAGATTTTTAGAGGGTTTTTGATGAGGTTCTTAAGGTAAGTTCCCGGTGTTCATTTTTATTCAATATATTTGGTTCCCAATTGATTTTCCAATATAGTTGGTTTATTTTTTAGGTGAAATTTGGGGGTTTTAGGCTAGGGATTTAGAGAGTTGAGGGGGTTTGAGTGGCGATTTGATGTCGGAGTTTTGACAAATTTGGTATTGTTTGACTCATGGTGGAATAGGCTTTCGGGTTTTGTGACTTTTGTTTGATTTCGAGACGTGGATCCGGGGGCCAGCTTTTGGCCAATTTTGGATTTTGGCTTATAATTTCGTATTTTTCTTGTGGAATTGACTCCTTTAGCCCATATTGATTGTATTGTATTGCTAGTGTCTAGATTCGGAGCGTTTGGAGGTTGATTCGCGAGGCAAAGGTATATTGGAGTAGAGTTTTGCTCGAACTGAGGTAAGTAACAGTTCTAAATATGGTTCTGAGGGTATGAAACCCCGGATTATGTGTTATGTGATTGTTTTAGAGGTGACGCACATGCTAAGTGACGGGTGTGTGGGTGTGCACCGTGCGAATTGTTACTTGGTCCATTCCGTAGAATTGTGAAGTTGAATAACTTGTTGTCAGTTATATGCTCTCCATGTGTTATAGAAATTTGACTGTAAATCATGCTAGAACTATGCTTAGGCTATGTGTTGGTGTTGTAGGGACCCACAGAGGTCGTGATACCTGTTGAATTTTTCCTGGTTATTGCTACTTGTACTCAATCATAGTCCTACTTGCATATTATACCTCAATCTCTATTATTCTTTGACTGATACATTATATCATTTCTGTTTTGGGCTGATTTTCCTTTATTACTAAGAACCCGTGAGACTAGAGAGGTTGATGATTGAGTGAGGTCGAGGGCCTATTTGTGCACTATGGATACCATAGCACCTGAGTTGTCCGTGCGGATCCAGATATTTATACTGTAGCACGTGAGTTGTCTGTGTGGATTGTGATATGATACTATAGCACGTGAGTTGTCTGTGCGAATTCTGATATGATACTATAGCACGCGATTTGTCCGTGCAGCACCTGAGTTGTCTATGCTGATTATACCGCTTGGGCAGTAGGAGCCATTCTAGAGTCTGTACACCCCGAATGAGCGTAGGTACCTATTGAATGCGAGTGTTGAGGGCTAAGTGCCGAGCTATGAGCTATTGAGGAAGTCTGAGTGACTATTGCCCTGAGGCCGTATTTGCTTTCATTGTTGTTGCACATAACTGCCATATATCACTGTTTGAACTTTTGAAAGATATTATATCCGGTTTTTACCTGAATTTGTCTTTTATAAACAGATTTGACTTAAATTGCTAGATTCAAAAGCATGTCTATTTTCCCTTGTTGAAACTACTGGAAATAAACTATAATTTTGTAGCTCGTCACTATCTTCAGTCCTTATTTAGTATTGTTACTTACTGAGTTGGTTGTACTCACGCTACACCCTGAACTTCGTGTGCAGATCCAAGTGTTCCCGGTCATAGCGGGTGTTGATACTTCAGCAGTTGATCTTAGAGACTATCGAGGTAGCTGCATGTCATGCGCAGTCCTTGACTCTCCTTCATTATCTTTATTTGCATTTCAGTTCTTATTAATCCGACATTGTAGTATACTTTTCCTAGTATAGATGCTCATGTACTCGGTGACACCCCGGTTTGGGATAGATTTGCAGTACGATGTGGATTTATTTCTGTTTTTACAAGGTTTTATAAATATAAACTGCTTTCGTAAGACTTTCAAGCTTTTTACTGTGTTAAAATGGTTAAGTAGTGTCTTTCCTAGTTCAACGATAGGCGACATCATGACAATTATTTTTGGGTCGTGACAACAATACTCATATATTATATTACATACTTTATTTTCATACTTTAATATCATATGAAACATGGGCAAACTTTAAATATTATAGGACTTAAAAAGAATTAGTTATTAATTAATCCCCGCTTCACTAATTCTAATTTACTCATATCATTACTATGTTCTCGCTCACTTTTCCTTTTCTCAAAATATCATGAAGCCCAGAACTTAGTAAAATTCTGGCCCATTTTCAAAAAGAAATCTGAATTGAATCGCAAGCTTTATTATCACGAGGCAAATCAGAATTTCATAAAAGGTGAAGTATTGTCGCCCCAAAAGGATTTATAAAAGACCGCTTTTCTTCGAAGTTTTAAACGCCAAGGTATATCTTAGGCTAGTTCTTACAAACACCTTTTTACATGAAAACCTATTCCCTAAATCAATTGTTTTCATAACTTAACCTCTTTTCATAAGTTTTATAAAATGTCGACCATTTACATACATATTTCAAATCTCTTTCAACCATATCTAACAACATAGACTCCTTTATAAATTCACATCCTTTTAAATGACTCACATTCCTTTTATTAGGATCATACTGTCCCTGAGGTATACAGTAAGTCGTATTCTTTAATAGTAATTAAGCATAGTACAAATAATTGATCCCTTAACGTTAGTCTAAGTCCTATGGAGTTACCTCTGGTAGATTTTAAGGGGTGCCTAACACCTTCCCCTTAGAAGAACAAGAACCCTTAGCCATAATCTCACCAGTTAGCAGACCAATAATGAATATGACTTAGTAATTGTCACGCCCCAAAATCGAGGGACGAGACCGGCGCCTAACCGGATGAACCCAGTCAAGCTGACCTGGATTTTCTTTCCTACCCAACGTATTACCCTGTGTTCATAATATACATTGTTCCATATGAATTAGCCAATTTATATTCAAAGTACGATTTACAACATAAATTCATTTTCCTCTTTTAACTTTCAACAACTGATGATCCAAAACAAACAAGTTACATACCACACTTCCGGTGCGATCCTCAGTTACGAGTGAGTACCACTACCGCCCAAAATATACATATATATGCTACCCACACAGTGTCTACGGAGCCTCTAAGAGTAACAGGAGTTTTACATAAACTTGCCAGCAACAAGGCCCCTGCTATGCCTTTTACAACATAAGCAAAAGAGAATGATGTAGTCCACACACGGCCCCGAGAGGAGACGGGGCTCACCAGAACTGCTGAAAAGATGAAGAGGAGACACCACTAACGGCGGGCTGAGCTACCTGCTATGGGACCACCTACATCCATATAAAAGATGTAGCGCCCCCGGCAAAAGGGACGTTAGTACCATTGAATAGTACTAGTATGTATGAACAAACTTTACTCTAAGCAAAATCAAACAATACACATATAGGAGACAGTTAAAAGAACCAACAAATAGTGCACAGATATAGAAACAAACACAATTGAGAGTGTCACAGATTCTTATTTCAACACAATCATATTCGACCCTTATTCCTTCTCAACAATCCTACCTTATTACTTCATGTTGCGGCGCACAACCCGATCCTACTGGACAATCACATTTCAGCCCTATTACATTCTGTTGCGGCGTGCAACCCGATCCCGCCGTACAATTCACATTCCACCCTTATTTCTTCTCACATCAACCTTATTTCTTCTGTTGCGGCGCGCAACCCAATCCCACCGTACAATCACATTTTACAGCAACAATAACAACCTACAATCCTATCACAAGGCTTCATATCATTAAGATTACAATTTCATAACAACTAAACAATCATGTGTTCACAATAGTCTTTATCAACCATTAATTCAATCACAAGATTTTCATCAACAAGAATATAAATTCATTACATCCCACAATCCGTATGAAACCAAGCCACAATAAACCTTGCCAAACAATGAGTCATATACGATATTACCATGGTCATTTAGTTCAATTAAATCAATTCATAACTCATTTTTACCACTTGTTACACAGCCCTTAGCACTTAGATACATTCACACATTTGGGTTTGTTACCATTCTTTCATACCAACATATTCAAGCATTTAACGAACCTTGTACATGATAGAGTAATCATAAAGAAATCACCTTTCACAATTTCACTTATCATGGTAATTGACTAAGAAAATCAGAAAATGAAATCTTACACCTCAACACAGCGGGACAATCAATTCACATATACTCAGCAAGAAACTCATACCGAATGTTCGGACACCAACACGGTGACTCTACGAAGATTAAAGTTAGCCATACATACCTCGAGTCAAAATTACCCTTTAATATCTATCACAATTCATCGGACCGTTTAGCACCGTCAATCTATTCCACAATGTGACATATTTCACTTAGAATTAGGAACCATGAACATAACTCGAACTCATTTAGGCATTTTATCGAATGTTAGGTGACTCCTTAGATTAATAACCCCCTTTTTGGGAATAATTACCCAAACTCGTTTCCCTTTACTAGATTACGGAATATTATTCACATGCATGAAAGTCTTATTTTTTTATTTTCACAACCAATTCATGTGGGTTCCATTTTTAACTAAAACCTGAGAATTAAAGGACATATGGGGTGGGGACTTACCTCTAATAGTGAATAAGATGAAGATTACACGATAATTTCCGAGCCTAAGTGATATTTGAAGAATCAATTTGGGGAAGATGAGGACTTCTCTCTCTAAAACCCACTCTAACTTCTCTCTATTTTTGTTCAGATTGATGTTAAAAATGAAGGGGAGGGGTGTTTTATTAAATTGGGGGTCGGGTGTAAAATTAGAAATTAAAAGAGCCCCGAAGCAGGAAATGCGGTCAAGAATGCAGTCACATTCTTGCTATGCGGTCCGCATTCCTGTCGCATAGTTGGCCGTCAAATGGGCCAAAAGGGTAACCAAACTGCCCTGGTATGCGACCATTATGCGATCGCATAATGCGTCGCATAACATCCTCCGCGAAAATGGAGGTGCATGGATGCGACAGCTAGCGGTCTGCATTCCAAAAATATGATCGCATCTTGGGCCGCACAGCTGTCCTCAAATTGGACAGAAGGTTGTCCATGTATGCGACCACTATGCGGTCCGCATACCTTATCTGCGATCGCATAGTGGACCGCAGATCTGCACAATTCTGGAAAATTTTATCTTTTAAGTCCCGGGTTACTTTTTACTCAAAAGGGTCCGTTTTTAAAAAATTCTATAGCTATAACAACACAGGGACCTATTCGGTCATTATTTTAGACATGAAATTTTACGAGTCTTTACATCCTCCCTCACTTTAAATCATTCGTCCTCGAATGAGCATCGGGGGAATCACTTTACTACACAATATGCAAACCCCCAATTTTCACTAACTTTGATATTTTCTGAAAATTTTGCCAGAGTTTCCTTTGTAATAAGGCCTATCTACCTGTCAGAGAGCCCCCGAAACACATTGTTAACCAATTTCACACATTTTCAATTACTCCAACAACTTGCACATAATTCAGTCATCTCATCAAATCGTATATAATTCAATTACTTCAACATGCTTATACATCATTCAGTTAACACCACAACTTGCATATCATTTAACTATCACATGAATTGCACATAATTTATCTTACTCCAAGGAGTTGCAAATTACCCAAATAATCACAATATGCACAAGTATGGCACAACTTGAGAAGTTACAATAGTAGGGCAATTAAGGGGGGGGGGGGAATGGGGTTCCTCTGCACAAAATTTGACACAACATATAATTTCTTAGAGATGGCAGTTCTCACGATCACTACTAGACTTATTCAAACAAATGGGGATATTTTTCTCTCATTTCACTTTCCTCTTCCCACGTGGCTTCCTCGACTTGCTGACTTTGCCATAACACTTTAACAGAAACAATTTCTTTGTTTCTCAATCTACGGACTTGCCTATCAAGAATAGCAACTGGAACCTCTTCATATGAAAATTCTTCATTAATTTCAATGGTCTCAACTGGCACGATGGCAGCTGAATCTCCAATTACCTTCTTTAGCATGGACACATGAAACACTGGATGCACTAATGACATTTCAGGGGGCAATTCTAGCTTATACACTACTTTCCCTATCCTTTGAGCAATCCGATATGGTCTGAAATACCTCAAGCTCAATTTCCCTTTCTTCCCAAACCGCATCACTTGCTTCATTGGAGACACCTTCAAGAACACCCAATCATATACTTGGAACTCCAAATCTCTACGACGAACGTCCGCATAGGATTTCTGACGACTCTGAGCAGTTTTCATCCTCTCCTGAATGACTCTAACTTTTCCCATAGCTTGGTGCACAGGATCAGGTCCCAACAATTCCGCCTCACCAACCTCAAACCATCCAATCGGAGACCTACACCTCCTTCCGTACAATGCCTCAAATGGGGCCATCTGAATATTATCATGGAAACTGTTATTGTAAGAAAACTCTATAAGCGGCAAGTGATCATCCCAGCTACCCTTGAAATCTAATACACAAGCTCGTAGCATATCTTTAAGCGTCTGAATAGTCCGATCTGCTTGACCGTCCGTCTGTGGGTGGAAAGTTGTACTGAGATTCACCTGAGTACCCAAACCTTGTTGAAATTTCCTCCAAATGTTAGTTGTGAACTGGGCCCCTCGATCCGAGATAATAGAAACCGGAGTGCCTGGAGTCTGACTATTTCCTTGATATACAACTGAGCATACTGTTCTACAGTATCGATGGACTTGACTGGAAAGAAATGCACCGACTTCGTGATTCGATCCACTATTACCCAAATTGAGTCGAACTTGCGCTAGGTGTGGGGTAACCCTACCACAAAGTCCATATTGACCATTTCCCATTTCCACATCGGTATTTCCATAAGCTGCGTCAACCCACCGGGCCTCTGATACTCGGCCTTCACTTGCTGACAATTCGGACACCTAGCCACAAATTCCGCCACACCTCTCTTCATACCATTTCACCAATAAATATCCTTGAGATCGCGATACATTTTTGTAGAACCTGGGTGAACATAATACTTGGAATTATGAGCCTCTGCCAGTACCCTCTCTCGAAGATTATCCACATCCGTAACACATAGCCTCTCTTGACACCGCAAGACACCGTCATCATTGCCGAGTAAAAGTGCTGACGTCTTGTGATTCAAAATTGCCTCTCTCAATTGTACCAATGCTGGATCTCTGAATTGATTTTCCTTGACTTCCGCTACGAGCAAAGACTCTGCTCCATTACGCACCACGACATTCCCTTCATCTGAGGTCGAAAGACATACCCCTAGACTGGCCAACTGGTAAACCTCCCGTGCCACAGGCCTCTGATCGGCTTCAAAATGTGCCAAGCTACCCATGGATTTCCGACTAAGAGCATCGGCTACCACATTCGCCTTTCATGGATGGTATAAAATATTCATATCATAATCTTTGAGAAATTCTAACCACCTCCCCTGCCTTAAGTTCAAATCCTTCTACTTGAATAAATACTGAAGACTCTTGTGGTCTGTGAACACGTCCACATGGACCCCATAAATATAATGCCGCCAGATTTTATGCAAACACAACTGCCGCGAGCTCCAAATCGTGCGTCCGATAATTCTTCTCGTGATTCTTGAGATGCCTTGAAGCATACGCTATAACTTTACCACATTGCATCAACACACACCCCAAACCAACCCTCGAAGCATTGCAATAAACCACGAATCCTTTTGTACCTTTTGGCAAGGTCAACACCGATGCCGAAGTCAACCTTGATTTTAATTCCTAAAAACTCTTTTCACAAGCATCGGACAACTGGAACTTAACTGCTTTCTACGTCAGCTTAGTCAATAGGGAGGCGAGGGTAGAGAATCCCTCCACGAACCTCCGATAATACCCAACTAGACCCAAGAAACTACGAATCTCTATCGGGGTCATTGGTCTAGGCCAATCCTTTCCCGCTGCAATCGTTTGGGGATCAACCCAAATCCCTTCCCTGGAAACAACATGGCCCAAAAAAGTGACTGATTCTAGCCAAAACTCACATTTTGAAAACTTTGCATACAACTGGTGTTGATGAAGAGTCTGCAGAACTGCCCTGAGGTGATTAGCATGATCTTCCCGACTTCGCGAATAAACAAGGATGTCATCAATGAAGACTATCACAAAGGAGGCAAGAAACAGCTTGGAAACCCGATTCATAAGATCCATTAAAGTTGTTGGGCATTGGTTAGCCAAAAGACATTACCAGAAATTCAAAGTGCCCATAACGAGTCCTGAAGGCGGTCTTAGGAATATCCTGTTCCATGATCTTTAACTGGTGATACCCGGACGATAAATCAATCTTGGAGAAAAACCTAGCACCTTGAAATTGATCGGACAAGTCATATATCCGAGGCAATGGATATTTGTTGTTTATGGTGACTTTGTTGAGCTGTCGATAATCAATACACATCCGAAGCGATCCATCCTTCTTTCTGACAAAATGAATTGGTGCGCCCCAAGGCACCACACTTGGCCGAATGAAACCCTTTTCTAATAGATCTTTCAATTGTTCTTTTAACTCTCTCAATTCTACTGGCGCCATCTTGTAAGGTGGAATAGATATTGGCTGCGTAACTGTCAATACATCAATTCCGAAATCAATCTCTCTATCTGGCGGAATCCCAGGAAGCTCGTCCGAAAATACTTCAAGAAATTCATTCACGACCAGCACGGACTTGGGAGCAGGCACCTCTGAAGTGGTGTCCGTAACCCGCACCAAATGATAGATGCACCCCTTCTTGATCATCTTGGAGGCCTTAAGATAGGATATAAACTTACCCCTCGTCACAACATCATTACCTTTCCATTCAATAACTGGTTCATTAGGAAATTCGAGCCTCAAAATTCTGGTTCGGCAGTCGAGTTTAGAAAAGCATGAGTAGAGACAATCCATCCCCATGATAACATCAAAATCTACCATTTCTAACTTAATAAGATCGGATGTGGTATCTCTATCACATACCGTGACAACACAATTCCCATAGACTCGCGCGGTCGTAATAGAATCACCAACCGGAGTCGACACTGAGAACGGCTCATCAAGTTGTTCGGGTTCTATCCCAAAACTTGAAGCAATAAATGGAGTAACATATGACAATGAAGATCCAGGATCAATAAGAGCATAAACATCATGTGTTTGAACTGTCAGAATACCTGTGACAACATCTGGAGAAGCCTCAGCACTCTGACGACCACTCAAAGCATAGAATCGACTGGGTCCCCCTTGACCCCGTGCTCTACCCCTAGTTGTACCGCGCTCTGCTGGTGTTGGAGGGCGTGCCAAAGATGTAGCGGCTGATGAACTGGATGGTTGAGCAGTACCCCTACCTGTGCCCTGACGGGGTGCACGATAATCTCGCTGAACATGGCCCCTCACTCGGCATCTATAGCATACCGGGATATCTAGGTAACAAGGCTCAGAAGGAAACCTCCCACACTTAAGGAATGGGGCCCTCCGCTGCTGCTGGAACCTCCCACCTGAACGACCCGACTGATGGAACCTCCTGCTATCTGAACCTGGTCCAAAACGACCTCCCTGTTGATAGATGTGCCCTGATGGCAGTGCACTGGCTGAGGACTGAGCATATGAATGAGATAGTCCTGATGACCCTCTCCCAAGGGCTGATCTCACACCTCCAACCGAACTCCCAGGGTTGCTTGCTGACCGGGCCCTACTAGTGCTCTCTCTCTCCATTCTTATCTTTAATTTCCGGGCCTCCGTAGCCTGGGAAAATCCCACAATTTTCCCATAGTTCATATCTGAGTGGAAAGCAGTTGTAGCAGCCTCATTGATAACCAAGGGACCCCTGAAGAAACCGACGAACTCTGGCCTCCATAGTCGGAATCATGTGGATATCATACTTGGACAAGCGCACGAAATCCATATGATACTCCGACACACTCATGTTGCCCTGCTTAAGGACCTCAAACTCTGCAGCACGGGCTGCCATAATCTCGGCAGGCAAGAAATGATCCATGAAAGCATCTACAAACTCGACCCACCTCGCCGGAGGGCTCCCCTCTCCACGGGAACTCTCCCACATATCGAACCATGAATATGTAGCTCCCTTCAGACAATAGGAAGCTAACTCAACTCCCTCTGTATCTGTAGCCTTCATAACCCGGAGAGTCTTGTACATTTCATCTATAAAATCTTGAGGATCGGCCTTTGGGTCGGTGCCTGTGAACTCTGGAGGGGCTAATCGCAGAAACTGGTTGACTCTGGAACCCGAAGAATCCCCTTGCTCGCTAGAGGAAGCAGGGGAAGCATGTGATCTTTGGGCCTAGGAGGCCACTAGCTGAGTCAACATCTGAATAGATCCCCTGAGGTCCCCATCAGAAATATCGGGACCAGAAGCTGGGACTGAGGAAAGATCAGGAACATCAGCTGGAGGGACTGTGGCATCCTCCGCTGAAGTAGGAATTGGAACAGTTTGGCCTGGAATGGAAGGAACAGACAGATTCAGGGTTAGGGAATCATTCTCACCCGCACCGTCAGATAAGGAATTTATGGCCACACTTGGGGTGGCATTGGCCTCTAGGCCGAGTCGGGCTCTCTTCTTGGGAGTGAGTACAACTACAGCCCAAAATATACATATCTATGCAACCCACACAGTGTCTACGGATCCTCTAAGAGTACTAGGAGTTTTACATAAACTTGCCGGCAACAAGGCCCCGGCTATACCTTTTACAACATAATCAAAAGCGAATGATGTAGTCCACACACGGCCCCGAGAGGAGATGGGGCTCATCCGAACTGCTGAAAAGAAGAAGAGGAGACACCATTAACGGCGGGCTGAGCTACCTGCTATGGGACCACCTACATCCATATAAAATATGTAGCGCCCCAGGCAAAAGGGACGTTAGTACCTTTTAATAGTACTAGTATGTATGAACAAACTTTACTCTAAGCAAAATCAAATAATACACAGATAGGAGACATTTAAAAGAACCAACAAATAGTGCACAGATACAGAAACAAACACAATTGACAGTTTCACATATTCTTATTTCAACACAATTATATCCCACCCTTATTCCTTCTCAACAATACACCCTTATTACTTCATGTTGCGGCGCGCAACCCGATCCTACTGGACAATCTCATTTCAGCCTTATTACATTATGTTGCGGCGTGCAACCCGATCCCACCGTAAAATTCACATTCCACCCTTATTTCTTCTCACATCAACCTTATTTCTTCTGTTGCGTCGTGCAACCCGATCCCACCGTACAATCACATTTCATAGCAACAATAACATACCAAAATTCAATCACAAGGATTCATATCATCAAGATTACAATTTCATAACAACCAAACAATCATGTGTTCACAATAGTCTTTATCAACCATTAATTCAATCACAAAGATTTTCATCAACAAGAATATAAATTCATTACATCCCACAATTCGTATGAAATCAAGCCACAATAAACCTTGCCAAACAATGAGTCATATACGATATTGCCATGGTCATTTAGTTCAATTAAATCAATTTATAACTCATTTTCACCACTTGTTACACAGCCTTTAGCACTTAGATACATTCACACATTTGGGTTTGTTACCATTGTTTCATACCAACATATTCAAGCATTTAACGAACCTTGCACATGATAGAGTAATCACAAAGAAATCACCTTTCACAATTCCACTTATCATGGTAATCGACTAAGAAAATCAGAAAATGAAATCTTACACCTCAACATAGTCGGACAATTAATTCACATATACTCAGCAAAAAACTCATACCGAATGTTCTGACACCAACAAGGTGACTCTACGAAGATTAAAGTTAGCCATACATACCTCGAGTCGAAATTCCCCTTTAATATCTATCACAAATCACCGAACCGTCTAGCACAGTCAATCTATTCCACATGTGACATATTTCACTTAGAATTAGGAACCATGAACATAACTCGAACTCATTTAGGCATTTTATCGAACGTTAGGTGACTCCTTAGATTAATAACCCCCTTTTTGGGAATAATTACCCAAACTCATTTCCCTTTACTAGATTACGGAATATTATTCACATGCATGAAAGTCTTATGTTTTATTTTCACAACCAATTCATGTGGGTTCCATTTTTAACCAAAACCTAAGAATTAAATGAGAGATGGGGTGGGGACTTACCTGTTATAGTGAAGAAGATGAAGATTACTCGATAATTTCCGGGCCTGAGTGATATTTGAAGAATCAATTTGGGGAAGATGAGGACTTCTCTCTCTAGAACCCACTCTCACTTCTCTCTATTTTTGTTCAGATATATGTTAAAAGTGAAGGGGAGGGGTGTTTTATTAAACTGGGGGTCGGGTGTAAAATTAGAAATTAAAAGAGCCCCGAAGCAGAAAATGCAGACAGGAATGCGATCGCATTCCTGCTATGCGGTCCGCATTCCTGTCGCATGGTTTGCCCTCAAATGGGCCAAAAGGGGAACCGGACTACCCTGGTATGCGACCATTATGTGGTCCGCATACATGTTATGGGATCGCATAATGCTTCACATAACCTCCTCTGCGAAAATGGAGGTGCAAGGATGCGACAGCTATGCAGTCCGCATTCCCAAAATGCGATCGCATCTTGGGCCACATAGTTGTCCTCAAATTGGACAGAAGGAGGCTGTCCAGGTATGCGACCACTATGCGGTCCGCATACCTGATCTGCAATCGCATAGTGGACCGAAGATCTGCGCAATTCTAGAAAATTTTATCTTTTAAGTCCCGGGGTACTTTTTACTCAAAAGGGTCTGTTTTTATAAAATTCTACAGCTATAACAACACAGGGACCTATTCGGTCATTATTTTAGACATGAAATTTTACGAGTCTTTACATTAATTAACTAGGTACCCTAGTATACCTTTAAATATTAGGTGGTGACTCTCTTTTATCAAAAATAGAGAAACCACAAGTTGAATCTTGTTTTGACTAGTGTAAAATAGGGTGCAACAACATGGAGACTCTGCTGGGGATTCACACTTAGGTTCTAACCTTAGCAGATTTGGAATAATTTGACATCAAGAGTTATTTGTACATTGCTTTACTTGTAGATAAAATTGCAATTACATGTTTACCTGCTTTAGTTTCTCTCTATGCTTATTATCATGCTTAGTGCTGCTACACTACGATCTATTACTGCTTTATATACGTTGTCATCACACTTCTTCTTATCTAGTCTTGGATGTACATTATCACACACAATGGAATGTGAGGGTTGTCTTTTACATCCCTCCGAACCTTCTTTTCAAAACTCTTTAGTTTCAGAGAATGTCTTTGCCAGGTCAACAAACATAACTTCTCGAAGCCTTCAGTCCAATTCAAAAGCAGGAAACACTCTACTCTAGTAAATAGTTCATACTGCATAACCCTTAGGTGAGTTGGTCCTTGGCATCGACACACAATTAGGAAAACCACCCTAATGTCAACAGGTGATGCGCTCAAACGACATGACTTCTGTGGAAAGACAAACAAACCTGACTAGACACTTAAAGATCCGAAGCAAACACTTACCCAAACATCTTTCTTTTACCCATCCCAAAAAATTGAAATCACCCGAAATATCCCTGAGATTAGAATGGTAATGGGAACACCACATAAACTGAAACAGTGGTGGAAGAATATTCGTCGAGAACATGGAGATGAGGTTCAGATGCACCTGGTAGTATTAACCGCATTGCTAAACATGCAAGCAGACAAGGTGCTCACTTGCCAGTTTATAGAATTTTGGGATCCGGCTAAGGTAATGTTCAAATTTGCCGATTGTGAGTTAGTACCGACATTGAAAGAAGTCACAAGTTTTATGGAGATGTCGTTCAACGGAAGGAAGCCAATATTGCATGTTACTGTTCCCGGTTACCGGCTCTTGGATGCCTTAGGCCTGGCCAACAATAGAAGTCTCAGAAGTATCAAGGATGGATGGGTGAGCCTCGACCAGCTGCTCGACAGATTTGGGCACCGTCAAAGCTACGAATGGTATTCAGGGGAGTTTCAATGTGACCAAGCAATGTGAGAGAGAGTCTCATACCTATCACTTTCTCAAGGGAACTATTAGGACTATTGGTCTTCCCACAACGAAAGGGGTCAGACCAACATCAATCTATTACCTGTGGTTCTGGAGACCTTCTGTGGTAATCTTCAAGGTAGTTTGGTGCCAATGGTGTTAGCTGAGATGACGAAGGCTTTGTCCGCATGTGCACGAGGGTTAACTTCTTTAAAGGTTGGAACTTGCTGCTTCAGATCTAGGCTACTGAACATTTCTTCAAGCGTGAAGTCACTATCGACTACCTCGTGGGCATCAGCAATATGATCCGCAACCACGATGAAAGAATGAGACATTGGGTCTCCCCACATGGGCAAGAAGAGTGGAGGGAAACGCTTACCAACCTAAGCAGGGAATGGATCCACTGGACGCTATCCTAGTTAGGTGGAAGGGCTATCATGAGAACTTCTCAGAAATGCCTCATTGAGTTGATCGAACTGGAAGGTATTCAACCATACTTAACCCCTGCGGTTCCTCAGAAAACTCGGTATGATCAAATATGTGCCTCTGTCGACAAATACATAGCTATATAAGGATGAATACAACAGGAAGATTCCAATTCCCAATATAAGAAGGCTACAAAATGAGTGGAACGATCTGGTCACAATGCCTATGGGTCAATACTCGTGGTGTACTTCTGAGTATAAAGTCTGGATAAATGAGGAAGAAGACGTGATGGCTGCATTGCAAATTTACCATGAGATCCTGCCACATTACCTTGACCACTTCAATGCACCGTCAAGTAGTCCTAGGATCCATTGACCATATGATGCCACCTACTGAAGATGATGACCGGGAAGTGGAGTGTAGCCAAATAGAGTCTAGTACAAAGCCAGAAGAATATCCATAGGAGGATTTAGAGTTCAACGATGATGAGGAGGAGTTTGAGGAAGACCCGGAGGAGGATCCCGAAGAGGATCCAAAATAAGAGTATGATATGGGAAACGACTCAGGGGATGGTTATTAGAGTTGGTTGATTTCCCTTTCTTTCCCACTTTGTACCTTTATCCCCAGTTCTCTATTTTACTTTTCAAAAGGGAAAGTTGTCCAAGCCCATGCAACTCTATGAAGTAGTAATGTAATCTTTGTTCCCACTTGAATCAGCCCAAATTATCAATGAAAACAAATTTATTTGTATCTAAAGGTGTCAAGTCCAAACGTTTATCAACTATCTACTATTTAGGCCTACCTTTGGCAATAAGAGGTCCCAGCAAATTCTAGGAAACACGCTAGCTGTAATGCATGAATTAATTGCTCTGTGCGGTTTCCTACTTGTATAAATGAAGAAACTGACTCTTGTTCCTTTTTCTTTCCTTTATACTTATTTTTCTATTGCTTTATTATTATCCCCAAAAAGAAAAGAAAGTTGGTTTGTGTCGACCAAAACAGGCGGAACCACCATATAATCTAAGGTCAAAGGGAAGAATGTCAGCTATAGAAAAGCCAACCAAATATGTTTTGGTCATAGCCGACAGCCAAAACTAAGTGATAACGGTTTTATGAAATCTTCTAAGGATTATTGCCGATGTAATCATAAAAAGCTAATTTTTGGGGCGATCAGGGAAAAATACAACTCCATGATTGATGAACACGTGGTCAGGATTGCCCATGAAATGGAATCTTTAAAGGAGGAGATACATCATATCATGGAACTAGCGTACCTGGCCGTGACAACACTTCCTCAACCACCTCGATTCCCTTCTTTGGATTCACTCCCTGACCACTTTTCGTCCACATCACGCTAGAACAACAACGCCCCAACTTCTACTCATACCACTCAAGTCATCCTCCCGTGACTCCCGCAAACCCACCAATCCCCTTTATCCGCACTCCATACGTACCACAGTACGTTGAGAACCACAAAACTCACCTATTACTACTAATGCAACTCATACCCCTCCTCGTGATGGAGTCACGTTTACAACTAACCAGCACATACATGTGGCACATGCTGCCACCCATGAGCGGTATGTTCCCCATGTATATACCAATACGCAAGCCAGACGTAAAGAAGAAGAGTCAGTATTTGAGTAGTCGCATATTTTAAGAAGGCAAATTAAGAGCTTCCATGTTGCCTGAGGGATTGGATGTTTGGACTACGAGTATCTGTGTATTCATACGGATGTGGATATCCAACAGCATACAAACCCCCAAAGTTTGATATCTTCGATGGGATGAGCGATCCTCGCGCACCTTTGAGGGGGTATTATGATAAGTTAGTCGGAGTGGGGAGGAACGAGAATCTAAGGATGAAGTTATTTATAAGAAGTTTGACAGGTGAAGCACTCACCTAGTACACTTGACAGGATCTGCAAATTTGGAGAACTTGGTAAAATATGGCGAAGGACTTCATGAATCATATTTGAATCAACACAAAGATCACTCCCAATCGGTTACTACTGGTAAACCCGCAAAGAAACCATCCGAGTCATTCCAGGAATATGCACGTCGGTGGAGGTCAGAGGCCGCTGGCACAACCTCTACTGGACAACAGTGAATTAACCAAGTATTTCATCAGAGCCCAAGAATGGATATACTTAGAAAGTTGATGGGAATGATGAGACAGAAATTCCCCGAGCTGGTCAAGATGGGAGATTTCTTAGAAGAGGGCATAAAATCTAGTAAAGTACAATCCGTGGCAGCACTGCAAGCTGTCAGCAAGTCCATCCAATTAGAGTCAATAAGTAGCGAAAAGAATAAGAAAGAAGAGGCCTCAATAGTTGTCCCTTACTATAAACCCAACAAACATCACGGAAGCACTTCTTATTCCCCAAACAACCATTCACTACAACCCACTTACGCTCCAGTCTATAAAACCCAGCTATATTACCACCCTCAACCCCAATAAACCCCTCCTCAAGCCAACAACAACCAAAATCCACAACGACCATATGCTCATGTCCAAACCACTATCCACCAAAATCGACATGCTTATGCACCACACGCCCTCGTCCCAACTTTGAAGAGCGGGGTCCCAGAAATTATATTGTTGAGCCTCTGGCCCAATTGTTAGAAAGACTACGAAGAGAAGGATTGATACATCCAATTGAAGGAAGGGTTCCTGAAATACCCCTCAAGGTATTTTGATGCCACTAAAAGATGTGTGTACCATTCTAATGTACCTAGGAATGATACTGAAGATTGTTTTAAGCTGAAAATGAGATTGAAACATATATCAAGAGTGGAGCCATTAAGTTCACTCTGGCTCCGCCTAATGCTAATCGTAATCCGCTGCGAAAACACTGAAACTATGAAGTTAAAATGATCATATTGGACGAAGGGTATGACCTAAAGGGAAGTATTATCACTATATAAAATGCAGAAGCCAGCAGGATATCTCCTCAAAGAGCTATAATGATTACGGTACAAGTGAGACCTATAGTGACTGTTCAAACTTATCAGAGACAACCTGCCATTGTTATAAAAGAAGAAGATAGTCAAGAGCACAAAACCGTCCCATGGACATACCAGCAAAAGGGAAACGCCAAAATGACAGACTCTGTCGCAGCCCATGGTATGACTAGGTTTGGGAGATGCTACACTCCTGAAGATGTCAATCAAGGGAACTCGGGAAGAGAAAAAATTTAAAGGAGGAATATAACAGGCCTAGAAGCTGCCAATTTTGGAAGAGAATGTCAAACAAAGAGTATTATGTGGAGGAGAAGCTGAAGAAAACTCCAGCACAGATACCAATCATGGATCTATTAATGAGTTCCAACAGTTATAAGGATGCCCTATTGAAAGTACTATGTGGGGTAAGTGTAACAAGTAACACCACCAGTGAGGCACTGGCCGCGACAATTGGCAAAATGATCAAAGTAAATTGATCACTTTTAGAAGAGACGAACTTACTGTCGAAGGCGCAAATCACAACAAGGCTCTTCACATCACTGTCAAATATGGGGACAAAGTGGTGTTCCGGGTATTGGTTGACGAAGGGTCAGGAATCAACATTTTTCCGCTCTCCACCCTATAGGAATTAGGAATTCATTTGAGGGAAGTCAAGGAAAGCCACGTGAGGGTAATATCCTTTGACGGTTTACAAAAGGATGTTATTGGAGAAATTTATTTGGCCTTGAAGATCGGGTCGGTCAAATATTCGATATTGTTTCAAGTAATGGATATATCCTCTTCCTACAACTTGTGTTTGGAAGGCTATGGATATATATGGCAGGGGTTGTCCCATCCCCTTTGCACCAATGCATAAAATTTGAGTGGGGATGTTAGGAGATCATGGTTTATGGCCAGTGGGATCACTCCACCTATTTGGAGTATGTTGTATCGTTCATAGAAGGGCTAGACGGAGTTGCTTTTCATGCAGTGGAAATCATACAGACTATTGAAATGGAAAAGACTCAACAGAATTCTGGAAGGCAGTCGTCGTATAGATCCAAGATGGCTATGAAGGAAATGATGAAACATGGATACAGGTCGGGAATAGGGATGGGAGCCAAATCGGACGGAATCACAGAGCCAATCGAACATAATGGGCAGAAAGGAAGGGCTTGCATAGGATATTAGCCACCGAAAAGGAAAGCTCCTATTGTTAGCTCCGGGAAAAAGGTTTTTGTGCCAGAGCATGTTGCAAGTCCGGGACAGAGTTCAAATACCCGAAGATGATATCATCAACGGGATGGGAAAGTTGTTTGTGAATATGATTGAAGAATGTTCTGAATGGACTGACATCAAGACACTGACTATCAGGGATGCCGAACTAGGGGACCGCCTGTCCATCTTTGGTTCTCTAGGAGTTTTGGCAGTATGGAACTATAAAACTTTTCTTTTGACAAGCACACAGTCAATTAAGGCATGTATCGTGTCTGTACCTTTTATTATTTACCTCTTTTGAACACCTAAGACGTTCCCTTTTTCATGAAATGAAAAGAATCATTTTCTAGAATATTGCAACTTTATTTACCTCTTTATTTATACTTAGCTTTTCTTTTTAGTATTCAAACTGCTAAAAACTTGCTTTTTGCGATTATGACATCTAACGAAACCGTCAAGTGCAACGACCCAGATTATGAGGAATATGATGACAGCATGATGCCCGACAATATCCTGGAAGAGATCGAGTGGTTGGAGAGTAAGAAAAATTCTAACCTTGAAGAAATGGAAGTGGTAAATCTTGGAAGTGAAGAAGATGTAAAAGAAACCAGAATCAGCATTCACCTAGAAGTCGAGCAGAAGGAAAAAGCTCCCCGACGGTACATCGATGTGTTCGCATGGTCATAAGATGACATGCCGGGATTAATTACTTACGTTGTTTCGCATCGACTTCCCACTAAACCTACCACACAAAGTCAAGCAGAAACCCATAAAATTCAAACTTGATTTAAGTCTGACGATAAAGGGAGAAGTGACCAAACAGATAAAAGCGAATGTTGTAAGGGTCACTAATTACCCAAACCGGTAGGCAAACATTGTCTACCCAAGAAAGATGGAAAGATCATAATATGTGTGGACTACTGATGATAGGCTATAATTATATATTTTAGTCGCTTATAACACTCTAATTACTACACTTTAATTGAGTTTGAGCTTTAATCGCTAGTGTTTTGCACTAATTGTGTGTTTTATGCCTTGTAGGAGTGATTCCCAGCTATGTATATGTTATGGAATGAAGTCAACTGATTTGGAGCTTTGAAGTATGAGTAAAAGCCCAAGGAATTAAGTCGGGATCGTGCTCGGGCATCAACAGATGATAGTTAAGAACGAACAAAGAATCGAGTAGGCATATTGCGCACTGTCTAGTAAAATGCACATACCGTTTTTCTCAGAACTTCATTTGGGCTCATGAATATATGGTTTGAAATCTAACTCAAAGGGATACAACATTCATGTTTTATGTTTTTCCAAATTCCAAACAGAACAAGGTGAAAAGTTTGCGGCAAGTGTGCGGTCACGCACTGACCGCGCAAATGGGACAGAAAGTGTGAAAAATGTGTGGCCAATGCGCGGACGTGCACGTTTTGTCCCGGAAAAAGTGTCCTTTTTGCGTAGGAGAAGGTATAATTATTTTTGCCCGACCCTACTTGATATATAGACATGGAAAAACTGTATTTTGAGGACTTTTGACACACTTTGGACCTAAGGATGCAGAGACACAATAGGATCAAGGCGGGGAATTCTTCTACGATTTTTTAACTTTCTTCTTCTTATTTCCATTATTGGTTATAAATTCTAGTATTGTAGTTATGCATACTATTATGAATAGCTAATTTTTTATCTTGGGTTTTGATGGAACCTCTTGGAGGACGGATTCTTGTTATGTTCAACTACGTGCTTATTTCAGTTGGTTGAATGGCCATCTATTGCATGTGCCTATTTATTATGTGTTTCTTGAGAAAGGATACATATTTAGGTGGTTGTTGAACAATGTCACTCCTAACGTATGCGAGAAATCAATATTGTGGGTTTAAAGGTAGGTTTAGAAATAACAAAACCTCGACGTGGTCATAATGAGCGGTTAGATAAATTGTTGTTCGAGAGAATATGTCTAGTAAATTGTTTTAGTTGCTCGATAGAGAATTACGGCACCTAAAGTGCTCACGATCAGTAGATGATACATAGGCAAAATTGTAGGGAATATAGCGGGAAGGATTCCAACATTTGGGGAAATCATAACTCTAGACCTCCTAAATTTAATCTCCAACCCTTAGTATCTTAGTTGTTAATTTACTGCTTTAGTTTCTTAGTTAATTAGTTAGATATAAGAATCTTAATCTTTATAACTTAGAAATTTATTCGAGCTTGTATTCTTAGCGATATTGAACAATTATGGAGAAACCTTAGTTCTCTGTGGGATTCGACTCTGGACTCTTAGACCGGATTATATTTTCAGCGATGCTTATCCTTTTTAGGACTAGAGTTAGGCGTGATCAACTACCGAGATATCAACAAAGCTAGTCCAAAGGACGATTTACCTCTGCCAAATATCCACATCCTCAATGACAATTACGCGAATCACGAACTGTAGTTGTTTATGGATTGTTTCATTGGGTATCACCAAATCCTGATTATGAGGATGATGTAGAGATGACGGCCTTCACCACACCTTAGGGGCTTATTGTTATAGAGTCATGTCGGTCGGTCAAAAGAACGTCGGTGCCACCTATATGACGGCCATGACAACCCTCTTTCATGCCATGATTCATAAGGAGATTGAAGTATATGTGGATGACATCATCATAAAGTCTCGAAAGTGTTCGAAGCACTTGGACGACTTGAGGAAGTTTTTTGAACGCCTGCGAAGGAACAATTTGAAGTTTGACCAAGCAAAGTACGAGTTCGAAGTCTCCGCTGGAAAGCTTTTGGGATTCATTGTAAGCAGGAAGGGGATAGAACTTGACCGATCCAAAATCAAAGCTATTCTGGAATTACCACCACCAAAGAGCAAGAAAGATTTCATGAGTTTCCTGGTTAGATTGAATTACATCAGTTGCTTCATAGCCCAGTCCATGGTAATCTGCGAACCCATTTTCAAGTTGCTGAAGAAAGATGCTGCCACAAAATGTATGACCACCATATTAGTATAATTTCTTATAGTGTTAGACTATTGATGTTTTAATATATTTATCTCCAGTATTTAGTTTATATATAGTTCATACACTGGTAAATATTCTAATAATATGAAGCATGTATCTAATAATTTTCTCTTTTCATTTGGACATGTACATCTATTTGGGCCCGCTGAGTTCCTAAGGAACTCAGGCCCGATCTCAGCCTCATTGCGTTGTTCTGCAGAGTCCAAAATTAGTTGTAGCCTCATATCTTTACTGTTGGGTCTGCCTTCTTGAGGCCCAATTTCCAGAGTCCAGTCTTCTCTACCTTGACTCATTTATTATTGTTTACTGCCTCGTTAATTCAGTTTACTGGTTTGCTAGTTTAGTCTACTGTTTACTGCATTTTGTTACATCTTTGTTGTTGTTCTATCCTACATGTATACAACACTCATAGATTATATTACGTGCTTTATTTTCATGCTTTAATATCATATGCAACATAGGCAAGCTTTAAATAATATAGGACTTAAAGGATATTAGTTGGTAATTAATTCCCACTTTGCTAATTATAATTTACTCATATTATTACTATGTGCTCGATCACTTTTCCTTTTTTTTAAAAGAATTTGAAGCCCAGAACTTAGTAAAACTACGACCCATTTTCAAAAGGAAATTAGAACTGAATCGCAGCCATTACTATCCCGAGGCAAATACGAATTTTCATAAAAGGTGAAGTACCGTCGCCCAAAAAGGATTTTCAAAAGACCGCTTTCTTCGAAGTTTATAAAGCCAAGGTATATCTTAGGCTAGCTCTTACAAACACCTTTTTACATGAACACATATTCCTTAAACCAACTGTTTTCATAACTTAACCTCTTTTCATAAGTTTTATAAAATGTAGACAATTTACCTACATATTTCAAAACTCTTTCAACTATATCCACCAACATACGATCATTTAGAAATTTGCATCCTTTTCAATGCCTCATTCCTTTTATTAGCATCATACTCTCCCTTAGGTATATAGTAAGTCTCACACTTTAATAGTAAATTAAGCATAGTACAAATAACTGATCTCTTAAAATTAGTTTAAGTCTTAGGGAAGTACCTTAGGTAGATTTTAAGGGGTGCCTAACACCATCCCCTTAGAAGAACGAGAACTCTTACCCATAATCTCACCAGTTAACAAATCAATAATGAATATGACTTAGTAATTAAATAGTACCCTAGTATACCTTTAAGTATTAGGTGGCGACTCTCTTTTATCAACAACAGAGAAACCACAAGTTAAATCTTATTTTCACTAATGCAAAATAGGGTGCAACACTTGATAAGTTAGGAATTTAATGCAGAAGCAAAGTAAAGGCCGCATAAGCGGGATTGCAGAAGCGGGTCTTCAGTCCCAAATATGACTTTCCTGGCAGACTTCTATTTATTCAAAGGGTTGGTTCATTTTATCATGTTTTGGAATATAGTGCTTAGTTTTTGGCGATTTTAGAGAGGAGTTTTACCACATGGATTGAGGTAAGTAATTTCTACTCGGCCTTGATTATATTTCATGATTCCATCTTCGATTTTGGCATGTGATTGATGATTATTAAGGGAAAATTGGGGCTTTTTGCATAAACTTTTCTAAAGTGAATTATTGAGTTTTGAACCTCAATTCGGAGTGAATGGGTTGTCGGAATTTATGAGTTTTGTCGGGTTCCAAGGTGCGGGACCAGGTTTAACTTTGGGTTTTTGATTAAAGATTCGACCTTTATCGCTTGGGTTTGTATCCTAAGCCATTTTTTTGATGTTTTGAGTGTCTTTTGGATAGTTTTGTGTCGTTCGAAGGTTGGTTCACATGGATGACGTTTCTAGAGTATTGTTTGGCTTGCTCGTTATTTGTTTTGGCTTGCTCGAGGTAAGTATCTTATCTAAACTAGGTTGAGGCACTAATTTCCTGAATTATTTGTGATAGCTACATGCTATGGGAGCACATATGTGTGGGGATTGAAATCATGTGCATGCACCGAGATATTTATCCATGCTCGGGGTAGTACTTAGTCTATGATATGCCTTGAATTGACTGTTAAGCTTTAAGGTGTAATATTTATGTGATGACCCAAGGGTTCATTTTCTAAAATTAGATTGTGTTCCATGCAAAATAACCATAAAAAGACTAAAATGAAATACCTCAAAATAACCGAAAAGCTTTTATGTGAAAATATGAGATATAGTGATTTTTAGAATTTAAATTCGATAAAAGTTGACTTTGGTCAACATTTTGAGTAAGCAGACCCGGATCCATGTTCTGACGATCCCGAGAGTTCCGCAATAAAATATCGGACTCGTGCATATGTCCGAAAATGAATTTCGAGGTCCCAAGCCTTAGAAATAAATTTTTGAAAGAAATTGTATTGCTGAAATATTTATGAAATAAAGAAAAGAATTAATTTCTGAAATCATTGGTATAGGGTCCGTATTTTGGTTCCGGAGCCTAGGACAACTTTGTTATGATATGTAGAGGTTAACTGTGAAATATGGTGAAAACGGAGTTCGTTTGACGTGATTCGGACATCCGATTGAGAAATTATGAACTTTAAGAGTTTTTGATGAAAATGATGAGTTTTGAGGTTTAATTCATAGATTTACATGTTATTTTCATGATTTTATCGCACGAGAAAGTCCGTATGATATTTTTAGACTTGCGTTCATGATTTGTTTAGAGCCCCGAGGGCTCGGGTGAGTTTCAGATAGGCCACGGGGTATTTTTCACTTAAAAATAGTTGTTGGTTTTTTCCAGTTCTGGTATCCAGGTTTGACCTGTGCGATCTCATAGGAAAGACCGCGATCGCACAGAGTAAAGTTTGAGGCCTGTTTGGAACCCTGTGCGATCGCACCTATGTAACCGCGATCGCACTGCCCCCAGCCCCCTACCCTGTGCGAACGAACAACCCCACCCGCTAACGCACTACCCCCAGCCCCTACCCTGTGCGAACGCACCCCCACCCCCACGATCGCACAACCCAGTTTCCCCTTACCATGTGCGATCGTATTTAATTAACCGCGATCGCACAGTTTCCCAGCCCAGCTATTATAAATATCTTTTAAAAACCGGGCAGACCTTCTTCTTCACCAAAATTTCGTGGTTTTCATCCCTAAAAACGATGTTTTTCAACTCTTCATCCCCAAGTAATAGGTAATCAATTCCAAACTTTTTTCTTTCAATTCCTTACTATTTTGCATCACTTTTAAAGCAAAAACAAAGATTTTTCATGGTAAAAATTTAGGTTTTTGGTAGAATTAGGGAGTTTTGTAAAAATCAAAATTTTATATCAAATTAAGGTCGGAGTTCAAAACAAATAGCATATTTGGGTTCGTGGGTGAATGGCTAATCGTAAATTTGTGCGAACCCCGAGTTTAGACCAAGCAGGCCCGGGGTCGGGTTTTCACTTTTTTTTTAGAAAAGCTTAGGAAATATTATATTTTCAATAAAGTTAGTTCCTTCAACATTAGTTAATGATATTAAATTAATTTTTATTAGATTCGATCAAGTTAGAGGTGAATTCAAAAGGAAAAGCAATAATTGAGTAGTGAGTGGTCTGTGGAATTGAGGTAAGTGTTTGGCCTAACTTTAGCTTGAGGGAATAGGACTCCCCACTTGTTTGTTATGTGAATTGCATGGGCGTGGTGTATAGGTGTGGCGACGAATATCTATGCACCACCCAAAGTGTTTGCTAAAATATGATCCCCTTTCCCGTTCCCCACTTATTCGATTATTGTCTTAATTGTTACATGTTCATTATTGTTTCTATGACTATTTGGCCTTGTTGAATTGTTGTTAGTATTGTTGTGACTTTTTAGAAAGAGAATTGGTTGTTTGAACTGGTTTCTTCGTGATATAAATATGGCTGAGAGGTTTGGTATTGTTTTATGGAATAAATGCATATATTTTGATATTCTTGTTGGTTTCTTGGTTGAGAGGCCAGAATGTTAGAGGTGGAGGACAGAAAGCTAGAGGTGGAGGTCATCCTGCTCGATGTGGAGGTCATCCCAGAGGTGTGGTTTAGGGTGGTGGGGCTCCGCGCTGACTATATGCTTTTCCAGCTAAGCTTGAGGCAGAATCCTCCGACGTTGTTATTACACGTATCATCTCAGTTTGTGATAGAGCTGCTTCCGTTTTGTTTGATCTGGAGTCTACTTATTCGTATGTTTCCTCCTATTTTTCTTCGTATTTGAATGTTTCCCGTGAGCCCTTGAGCGTTCCTGTTTATGTGTCTACAGCGGTGGGGGATGCTATTGTGGTAGATCAAGTCTATCGTTCGTGCGTGGTAGTCATCAAAAGTTTTGAAACTAGTGTTGATCTTTTACTCCTAGACATGGTTGACTTTGATATTATATTGGGCATGGATTGGTTGTCGCCCTATTATGCCATTTTAGACTGTCATGCCAAGAAGGTTACCTTAGCTTTACCGGGGTTGCCTTGATTAGAATTGAAAGGGACTCCTAGTCGTTCTCCCAGCCGGGTAATTTCATATGCCAAGGCTCGTCGCATGGTGGAGAAAGGGTGTTTGTCTTATTTGGCTCATATTCGTGATTTTGATGCTGAGGTATCTTCTATAGAGTCAGTTCCTATCGTGTGTGAGTTTCCTGAGGTAATTCCTGCAGATCTACCGGGTATGCCGCCCGACAGGGATATTGATTTATGTATTGATGTGGCTCCGGGCACTCAGCCCATTTCCATTCCTCCATATCTGATGGCCCCACCATAACTGAAAGAGTTAAAAGAACAGTTACAAGATTTGCTAGATAGGGGTTTCATAAGACCCAGTGTCTCGCCTTGGGGTGCACTGGTTTTGTTTGTAAAGAAGAAAGATGGGTCAATGAGAATGTGCATAGACCACAGGCAGCTGAATGAAGTTACTATCAAGAATAAATATCCATTGCCGAGGATTGATGACCTATTTGATCAGCTTCAGGGTGCTAGATTGTTTATGAAAATTGATTTGAGGTCAGGCTACCATCAGCTGAAGATTAGGACGTCCGATATTCCTAAAACAACCTTACGTACAAGGTATGGGCACTATGAATTTTTGGTCATGTCTTTTGGGCTGACTAATGCTCCAGCGGCCTTTATGGACTTAATGAATTGGGTTTTCAAGCCACATCTAGACACTTTTGTGATCATGTTCATTGATGATATTCTTATATACTCCTGCAGTCGGGAAGAGCATGGGCAGCATATCCGTATAGCACTTTAGACATTGAGGGATAATCAGTTGTATTCTAAGTTTTCTAAATGTGAGTTCTGGTTAGATTCAGTAGCCTTTTGGGTCATATTGTATCAGCTGAGGGTATTCAGGTTGATCCTAAGAAGATAGAGGCAGTCAAGAACTGGCCTAGACCCACCACAGTCACGGAGATTAGGAGTTTCTTGGGTTTGGCCGGTTACTACCGTCGTTTTGTGGAGGGGTTTTCATCCATAGAAGTCCCAATGACTAAATCGACTCAGAAAGGTGCCCCATTTACATGGTCAGATGAGTGCGAAGCGAGCTTTCAGAAGCTCAAGACAGTCTTGACTCCAGCACCGGTGTTGGTGTTACCATCACATTCGGGTTCTTTCACGGTGTATTGTGATGCTTCTCGAGTTGGTCTTGGAGCAGTGTTGATGCAGGATGGTAGGGTGATTTTGTATGCGTCTCGTCAGTTGAAAGTCCATGAGAAGAATTACCATGTACATGATTTAGAGTTGGCAGCTATTGTGCATGCTTTGAAAATTTGGAGGCATTATCTTTATCGCATGCCGTGTGAGATTTTTACTGACCATCGCAGCCTCCAGTACTTATTCAAGCAGAAAGATCTAAATTTGAGGCAGCGGAGGTGGTTAGAATTGTTAAAAGATTATGATGCCACTATCTTGTATCACTCGGGGAAGGCCAATGTGGTGGTCGATGCATTGAGTAGAAAGGCGGTGAGTATGGGCAGACTTGCGTATATCCCAGTTTGCAATAGACCATTGGCTACAAACATCAAGACTTTGGCTAATCAGTTCGTGAGGTTGGATATTTCTCCCAGGAGTGTCCTAGCCTATACTGTCGCTCGGTATTCTCTAATTGATCGTATTCGAGAGCGGCAGGATGATGACCCACATTTGGCGGTCCTTAGGGACACGGTTCGGCACGGCGATACCAAGCAGGTTACAGTTGGAGATGATGGTGTTTTGAGGATGCAGGGTAGGTTGTGTGTGCCTAATGTTGATGGCCTCCGTGAATTGATCCTTGAGGAGGCTCACAACTCCAAGTATTCTATTCACCCAGGTGTAGCAAAAATGTACCAAGATTTGAAACAACATTATTGGTGGAGAAGGATAAAGAAGGACATTGTGGCTTATGTGGATCGTTTCTTAAATTGTCAGTAGGTAAAGTATGAGCATCAAAGACTTGATGGTTTGCTTCAGCAGATAAAGATTCCTGAGTGGAAGTGGGAGCGTATCACTATGGACTTCGTTGTTGGGCTCCCACGGACTCAGAGGAAATTCGATGCGGTTTGGGTTATTGTAGATAGGTTGACTAAGTCAGCACACTTCATTCCAGTGGCTAGTACTTATACTTCAGAGCGATTGGCTGAGTTGTATATTCGGGAGATTGTTCGCCTTCATGGGGTGCCCATGTCTATCATTTCTGATCGGGGTACGCAATTTACTTCACAATTTTGGAGGGAAGTTCAGCGTGAGTTGGGTACCCGAGTGGAGTTGAGTACATCATTTCACCCTCAGACTGACGAGCAGTCCGAGCATGCCATTCGAATATTGGAGGACATGATTCGCGCTTGTGTTATTGATTTTGGAGGTTCATGGGATCAGTTCTTGCCGTTAGCGGAGTTTGCTTATAATAATAGTTATCAGTCGAGCATTCAGATGGCTCCTTATGAGGCGTTATATGGTAGACGGTGTAGATCTCTAGTTGGATGGTTCGAGCCAGAAGAGGCTCGAATGTTGGGTACCGACTTAGTTCAGGAGGCCTTAGATAAGGTCAAGATTATTCAGGAGAGACTTCGTGCAGCTCAGTCTAGGAAAAAGAGTTATGATGATCTCAAGGTTCGTGATGTAGCATTCATGGTTGGAGAGAGGGTATTGCTTCGTGTGTTACCCATGAAGGGTGTTATGAGGTTTGGGAAGAAGGGCAAGTTGAGCCCTAGGTATATCGGGCCGTTTGAGATTCTTGATATGGTAGGAGAAGTAGCTTACAGACTTGCATTGCCTCCAGGGTTATCCTCAGTTCATCCGGTATTCCGTGTGTCTATGCTCCGGAAATATCATGGTGACCCGTCCCACGTGTTAGATTTCAGCTCTGTCCAATTGGACAAAGACTTTACATATGAGGAGGAGCCGGTAGCTATTTTAGACCGCCATGTTCGCCAATTGAGATCTAAAAGTTTTCCTTCAGTTCGAGTGCAGTGAAGAGGCCAGCCCGTTGTGGCAGCTACTTGGGAGTCTGAGTCAAACATGTAGAGTAGATACCCACACTTGTTCGCCACTTCAGGTAATTTTCTATGTCCGTTCGAGGACGAACGTGTGTTTTAGAGGTGGAGATTGTGATTACCCAAGGGTTCATTTTATAAAATTAGACTCTGTTCCATGCAAAATAACCATAAAAAGACTAAAATGAAATACCTCGATTTGCGTACGCAGTCCGGGCGTGAAACCGAAAAGCTTTTATGTGAAAATATGAGAAATAGTGATTTTTAGAATTTAAATTTGATAAAAGTTGACTTTGGTCAACATTTTGAGTAAACGGACCCGGATCCGTGTTCCGATGATCCCGGGAGTTCTGCAGTAAAATATGGGACTCGGGCGTATGCCCGAAAATGAATTTTTGAAAGAAATTGTTTTGCGTAAATATTTATGAAATAAAGAAAAGAATTAATGTTTGAAATCATTGGTATCGGGTCCGCATTTTAGTTCCGGAGCCCGGTAGATCTTTGTTATGATATGTAGAGGTTAACTGTAAAATTTGGTGAAAACGGAGTTCGTTTGACGTGATTCGGACATCCGGTTGAGAAATTATGAATTTTAAGTGTTTTTTATGAAAATGATGAGTTTTGAGGTTTAATTCATAGTTTTACATGTTATTTTCATGATTTTATCGCACGATCAAGTCCGTATGATATTTTTAAACTTGCGTGCATGATTTGTTTAGAGCCCTGAGGACTCGGGTGAGTTTCGGATAGGCCATGGGGTATTTTTCACTTAAAAATAGCTGCTGGTTTATTCCAGTTCTGGTGTCTAGGTATTTTGACCTGTGCGATCGCATAGGAACGACCGCGATCGCACAGAGTAAAGTTTGAGGCTTGTTTGGAACCCTGTGCAATCGCACCTATGTAACCGTGATCGCACTTCCCCCAGCCCCCTGCCCTGTGCGAACGCACGGCCCCACCTGCTAACGCACTGGCCCCAGCCCCCTACCCTGTGCGAACGCACCCCCACCCCCGCGATCGCACAACCCAGTTTCCCCTTACCCTGTGCGATCGCATTTAGTTAACCGTGATCGCACAGTTTCCCAGCCCAGCTATTATAAATATCTTTTAAAAATCGGGCAGACCTTCTTCTTCTCCAAAATTTCGAGGTTTTCAGCCCTAAAACGATTTTCTTCAACAATCTTCATCCCCAAGTCATAGGTAATCAATTCCAGACTTTGTTCTTTCAATTCCTTACTATTTTGCATCACTTTTAAAGCAAAAACAAAGATTTTTCATGGTAAAAATCTAGGTTTTGGGTAAAATTAGGTAGTTTTGTAAAAATCAAATTTTTATATCAAATTAAGGTCGGATGTCAAAACTAATAGCATATTTTGGTTCGTGGGTGAATGGGTAATCGTAAATTGGTTCGAACCCCGAGTTTAGATCAAGCGGGCCCGCNGGGCCCGGGGTCGGGTTTTCACTTTTTTTGAGAAAAGCTTAGGAAAAATTATATTTTCAATAAAGTTAGTTCCTTCAGTATTAGTTAATGATATTAAGTTAATTTTGATTAGATTCGAGCAAGTTAGAGGTGAATTCAAAAGGAAAATTAATAATTGAGCAGTGAGTGGCCTGCGGAATTGAGGTAAGTGTTTGGCCTAACTTTAGATTGAGGGAATAGGACTCCCCACTTGTTTGTTATGTGAATTACATGGACGTGGTGTATAGGTGTGGTGACGAGTATCTATGCACCGCCCAAAGTGTTTGCTAAAATATGATCCCCTTTCCCGTTCCCCACTTATTTGATTATTGTCTTAACTGTTACATGTTCATTATTGTTTCTATGACTATTTGGCCTTGTTGAATTGTTGTTAGTATTGTTGTGACTATTTAGCAAGAGTATTGGTTGTTTGAACTGGTTTCCTCGTGATATAAATATGGCTGAGAGGTTTGGTATTGTTTTATGGAATAAATGCATATATTTTGATATTCTTGTTAGTTTCTTGGTTGAGAGGTTATTGATGAAGTCACGAGAAGAATGCAGTTTATTATTTATAATGGTTGAAATAAAAGTATTGTGAAAGGCTTGCCCTGAACCGTGAAAGTTTGAAATAAATATATATATGACTGTGATAAGGGTGGACAAGGAAAAATATATATATATGACTGTGATGAGGGTGGACAGGAGAAATAAATAAATAAATAAAT
>ML258136.1:0-47608 GCA_005239495.1 Nicotiana undulata | reverse complement strand
TCCTGTCCACCCTTATCACAGTCATATATATTTATTTCTCCTGTCCACCTTTATCACAGTCATATATATTTATTTCTCCTGTCCACCCTTATCACAGTCATATATATTTATTTCCCATGTTCATCCTTATAACAGTCATATATATATATATATATATATATATATGACTGTTATAAGGATGAACATGGGAAATAAATATATATGACTGTGATAAGGGTGGACAGGAGAAATAAATATATATGACTGTGATAAAGGTGGACAGGAGAAATAAATATATATGACTGTGATAAGGGTGGACAGGAAAAATATAAATATATGACAGTGATAAGGGAGGATATTTACATTTATAGTTTACTGATTTTTCAAGAAAAAGAGAATCAAAGTTTTGAAAAGCTAAAATGTTTATTTACTACTCTTACAATATTTTAGTACTATTTTTATTTCAAGTTAAAGTTTGGAACTTTGAAAAGATATTTGAGAATTGGTTATAGCTGAGTTATTTTATTTTATTTAGTTGCAACACTTAATTATCTATTTGTTTAGATTTCTTTATTGTTCATTATTTATTGTTGTTAAAGATTATATTGTTGAAGCCCAACTTAGCCTCGTCACTACTTCGCCGAGTTAGGCTCGGCACTTACTCAGTACATGGGGTCGGTTGTACTGATACTATACTCTGTGCTCTTTTTGCACAGATCCAGGTACCATTCAGTAGTAGAGGATTCTAGGACGACCACCCGATTTCGTTTGGAGACACGAGGTACATCTGCCGGCGTTCGCAGATATCCGAGAGTCTTCTCTTATACTTGCATACACTGTTTTATATCATTCATAACAGTTACACTATTTATTTCAGACATTATTTGTAGTATTCTTTAGTTGTTTGTGGATTGTGACACCAGACCCTAAGGTAGTCATAGAGTTAATTAAATAATTAGTTCGTAGTTCGTTTCATTTAGCAGTTTATTATTATTATTCTGTTTTGAGGTTGATGGAAGTTATGATAATTAAGTCCATTTTTAAATTGAGTTATTTATGCTTAAGTAATTTAATTAAGGAAATAAATTATTCGACTTCTAACATTGGCTTGCCTTGCAAGTGTGGTGTTAGGTGCCATCACGATCCCTGAGGTTGGGAATTTGGATCGTTACAATTTCTCATACTTGTAATATTGTTGTGAACTATTTGATATATGTTTGAGGATTGAATAGATACTAATTCCCTGAATGAACTTGATAAGTGCTAGTTCTGTGATAAAATTGCCAATTTATGATACCACACTTTTGCATGTTATTAAACGAATTCAGGAGCATGAAATCTTATATTTATTCATCATACACATATGTTTTTGTATATTTGCTTATGTGACATGATTCGGATTGGATGCTTGTGATCACGCCGGGCGGATTGTATTGTCATGCATGTGACCACGCCGGACGAATTATATTGTTATGGATGTGACCACACCGGACAGATTATATTGTTATGTCTCTGACCACCCCTGGCGGATTATATTGTTACGCATGTGACAATGCGGGCGGATTGAATTGTTATTCCTTTGACCGCGCTAGGCGGATTGAGTTATTATACATGTGACCACACTGGACGAATTATGATATAGCCTGTGACCATGCCGAGCAGATTATGATATAGCATGTGACCACACCGGACGGATGTGTTATATTGAGCATGTGACCACACCGGGCGGATTATGATATTGAGCCTGCGACCATGCCGGGTTGATTATTTTGTTAAGCATGTGACTACGCCAGGCGAGTTTGTTGTTATGTTTGTGACCATGCCAGGTGAATTATGATATTGAGCATGTGACGACGCCGGGCGTTTTTTGTGTTGTTATGCCTGTGACCACGCCAGACGGATAATGATATTGGGTCTGTGACCACGCCGGGCTGGTAGCACGTCGACTTTTCCGTGCTTGCGTGTAGATATGGATTCATCCCCTTAGGATCACCCTCTCATGTTTCTCTCTTGATGGTGTACACTCAGATTGTGAGAAACCGATGGGTTTCTGGTTGATGTGAGCTATTATAACAAAAAACGACGTACTAGTGAATATGTGATGGTATAGTTAACTCAAAAAATTTATACAATACAATGAATTTATTGGAGGCAGACAAGTATGTAGTGAAGGTGTCAACTATTCAGTTAGAACAAAACGAGCAAGAAGGAATTATGTGATATTTTCCTAAAGTTTAGAGAACCACAACGAACCCTATGGTTGAGCAGGTATTCCTTTGAGAACAATAAGACAACCTCTCTAAAAGTAAGGTATGTAACCAAAAGAAACGAGTATCCTATATAGTTAAATGTTCATGTACATGCCACTTAGATAGAAAAAGAGAGAACGGACACTGGTTATATGAAACACGCATTCTTACTATGATAGCTCTCAAGCTACGGTTCAAACGGCATCAATGTCGACTGCATTAGTCGTAACACCATGGGTTTCTTATCGAGGATTTACTCAAAAAGGAAAATGTATTATGCTCAAACTTAAGGAAAAGTAAAGGTCATTCTACAAAGAGTTTGGAAGGAGCTTAAAGTTTCAAAAAAATCCTATACGAACAAGTGACACTTTTAGTGCCTTGAAAGTGTTAAATAATGAAGAGAATTCGTGAGAATTTTCACTAAGGAAGTAATGCAAGCATTGAATCCTACGAGCATTACAAGAAGAAAAGAAAGTTAAGAAATGGCCTTAATTTAAAGATTGTTTTTCAGTTAACTTGATGTCTCGCAGGTTAATGTTACAAGAATATATGTACATCATATGTTCCTTCGAAATAGAAGAATCCATAAAGAGAATAATTTGTAAGAAAATCCTTCATTACAAACTTGAATAGATAAGTTACAAGTTGTAACCTAAAGATGTAACTTGATTCAAGAATGATGTTTAGCTTAAAGTATATATATTTTTATGTATATCGCCTCATATTTTACTTTTGTTTCGTGGATTTTGGATGTTAAATGTGATGATTTATATTAATGTGAAGTGTTTTTATGTGTAGGAATGATTCGGGAGTAATTGGGGGTGAAACTTGCGAAATTAGAGCCAAAACGAACGAAAAATAGAAAGGGGTCATTATCAGCACAGATATCCACACTGACCAACCAAGTCAATCAGATGACCCTGATCATTAACAAGCAACACGCTCAACCAGTGCAATAGGTTCAAGTATTTTGTGAAGGTTGAGAGGGTCACCCGAGTGACTTATGCCCAGCTAATCCAGAGTCTGTCTGATTTGTGGGTAATTCAAATAGGGGTCCGGCGAACAATATGGGAACACTTATAATCCCAACTGAAGGAACCACCCAAACTTCTCTTGGGGTGGAAATAAAGGCAAATATTGGCCTCAAGCACCTCAACAACAATCCAAACCACCTCAGGCTGAACAACAAGTTAGCCTTGAGGAGATGATGAAGAAAATGATGGCCGATCAGCAAGACCTCAATTAGAAATTAATGGCGAATCAACAGGCTTTTAGAAAATGATGGTTGATCAGCAGGCCCAAGTCGTAGCAATGAGAAATTTGGAACGCCAAGTGGGACAACTTGCCAGTGCCCAAAATACCAGACCAGCGGGAGCTCTTCCAAGTGACACTGAGGCTAATCCTAAGGCATCCATTAATGTTGTATGATTGAGTAATGGGAGACAATTAGAAGAGGTCTAGTCGAAAAGAGAAAACGGGTAACTTTTAATGAGAGACCAGCCACTATAGATTCAACATCAGACAAATCAAAGGAGTCAGAGAAGCCAGCTGAAGGGGTGGTGGCTGAGCATCCCCCACCATTGGTTGCAAGGCCACCCCCTCCATTCCCTCAAAGGTTGCAGAAAGTGAAAGATAATTCCACGTACAAAAAGATCCTTGATCTTTTGAAGCAAGTGCAAATCCACATTTCATTGGTAGAAATTTTGAAGGAAGTGCCCAAATATGCTAAATACATCAAGTACATTGTGGCCAATAAAAGGAGGATGACTGAATTTGAGACTGTTGCACTCACTGAGGAATATAGCTCAAGAATTCAAAGCAAGCTACCTCAAAAATTAAAGGATCCGGGTAGTTTCACTATCCAAATCTCAATTGGTAAGCAAGCAGTCAGGCGAGCCTTGTGCGATCTTGGGGCGAGCATTAATTTGATACCGCTATCTGTGTTCGGGCAGTTGGGGTTGGGTGAGCCACGCCCAACAACGGTAATCTTACAGTTGGTTGATCTCTCCCTTGCTCATCCTGAAGGAGTGATTGAAGATGTGCTAGTTCAAGTGGGCTTTTTCATATTCCCTGCTGATTATATTATCTTACGAGCCTGATCAGGAAGTCCCATTTATTTTGGGTCATCCCTTATTAGCTACGGGCCGAGTATTATTGATGTGTGTGAAGGGAAGATGACGATGAGAGTTGGTGATCGAGTGGAGGTATTTAATGTATATAAAGCACTCAAATTACCAGCCCACTATGAAGAGTTATCCATGATTTCTGTGGTGGAAAGCAATGTTGCACCATTAGTTCCTTATATAAGCCCTGTTGAACCTCTTGAACGATTTTTGACTGGGGATGATGAAGATAGTGAAGATGAAACGAGGGGAGAAATTGAGCAAGTACTTGATATGTCCTGCAGTTATGTCCACGGGTTAGGAAAATTTGAGGAGCTGAAAAAGCCTGTTACTCTGACCCCTCCTAAGACATCTATTGAAGAAGCTCCAATACTAGAACTTAAGCCTCTTCCAGCACATCTACGCTATGCTTATTTGGGGAACTCTGATACATTTCCGGTGATTATCTCATACAGACTGACTAACACACAAGAAGAGAAATTGCTCAAAGTACTTTGTGAGCACAAAAAGGCGATTGGGTGGACAATTGCATATATTAAAGGAATCAGTCTATAATTTTGCATGCATAAAAGCTTCTTGGAATATGGACAACGCCCTAGTGTTGAGCAGCAAAGTAGGTTAAATCCCATTATGAAAGAAGTCATGAAGAAGGAAGTAATAAAATTGCTTGATGCAGGTATCATCTTTCCTATCTCTGACAGCAAATGGGTAAGCCCGGTTCAATGTGTGCCCAAAAAAGGGGGGATGATTGTGATTGAGAATGAGAAAAATGAGCTAATTTCTACTCGCATTGTTACGGGATGGAGAGTTTGCATTGATTATCGAAGGCTTAACAAGGCAACCCGCAAGGACCACTTCCCACTTCCCTTCATTGACTAGATATTGGACATATTAGCGGGACATGAATATTATTGCTTTATTGATGGGTACTCAGGATACAATCAGATTGTCATATGCCCAGATTATCAGGATAACACCACGTTTACTTTCCCCTATGGCACTTTCGCCTTCAAACGAATGTTGTTTGGTATTTGTAATGCACCAGCCACTTTCCAGAGATGCATGATGGCTATTTTCACTGATATGGTGGAATAATTCGTGGAGGTGTTTATGGATGACTTCTCAGTCTTTGGATCATCTTATGATGATTGTTTGAAAAATTTGAGCATGGTATTAGCCCATTGTGAATAAACAAATCTGGTCTTGAATTGGGAGAAGTGTCACTTTATGGTGCGGGAAGGCATCGTTTTGGGTCACAGAGTGTCTAGGAGTTGCATTGAAGTTATAAGGAAAAAGTGGAGGCATTGAAAAATTACCTCCACCAATTTCTGTGAAGGGTTTCCGGAGTTTCTTGGGACACGCAGGATTCTATAGGCGCTTTATTACCGATATTTCTAAAATTGCTACTCTTTTGTGCAGGTTTCTCGAAAAAGATGTAAAGTTCAATTTTGATGAAGCCTGCCTGAAGGCGTTTGAAGAACTCAAAAAGAAATTGGTATTTGCCCGCATAATTGGTGCACCAGATTGGTCCCTACCATTTGAACTTATGTGTGATGCCAGTGACCATTTTATTGGGGCAGTGCGAAGCCAAAGGAAAGACAAGGTCTTTTATTCCATTTACTATGTGAGTAAGACTCTTGATGATGCACAGTTGAATTACACCACCACTTAGAAGGAGTTGTTACCTGTTGTGTAGGCCTTTGACAAATTTTGGGCATACTTGGTAGGAACAAAAGTCATAGTCCACATCGACTATGCAGCAATCAGGTATCTATCTACAAAGAAAGAATCTAAAGCTAGATTGATGCGCTGGGTTTTGTTGTTGCAGGAATTTGATGTGGAGATAAAAGACCGAAAGGGCACTGAGAACCAAGTAGCTGACCATCTATCAAGGCTGGAAAATCATGACCACGTGGAGGAGGGTGGACAAATTGAAGAAGTGTTTCCTGATGAGAAACTCTTTGATGTGACCCAAGACCCCACCTCCATGGTATGTTGATTATGTGAATTATATTGTGAGTGGGGTACTTCCTCCGGAAATTGAATCTGAGGCAAGAAAGATGTTCTTACATGATGTGAAGTTCTACTACTGGGATGAGCCATATTTGTACAAACAATGTACTGATCAGTTGATGAGGAGATGCATTCCAGATAAAAAGGTAGAATTAGTGTTGTATGATTGTCATGCATCGCCTTATGGGGGCCATCATGGTGGCGATAGAACAGCGGGAAAAGTACTACAATTCGGGTTCTTTTGGCCAACTCTATTCAAAGACGCCCATGCATTCGTTAAAAAGTGTGACTAGTGTCAGAGAACAGGAACGATCACAAGAAGGCACGAGATGCCTTTGAATAATATCCTGGAGGTCGAGATTGTTTTGTGTGGGGGATAGATTTTATGGGACCATTCCCATCATCCAGAGAAAATAAGTACATTTTGATGGCAGTTGACTATGTATCAAAATAGGTAGAGGTGATTGCATTGCCGATAAATGGTGCCATGGTTGTAGCTACCTTTGTGAAGAAGAACATATTTTCGAGGTTTGGGACTCCACGTGCCTTGATTAGTGATGAAGGAACCTACTTTTGCAATCGGTTGTTGAATAACCTTCTAACTAAATATGGAGTCCGTCATAGAGTTGTGACAGCATATCACCCTCAAACAAGTGAACAAGTAGAGGTGTCAAAAAGATAAATAAAGCAAATATTAGAGAAGACGGTGAGTGTGAACATGAAGGATTGGACTGCAAAGTTAGATGATGCCTCATGGGCATACAGAATAGCTTACAAAACGTCAATTGGGGTGTCACCGTACAAGTTAGTATGGGAAGGCATGCCACTTTCTCGTTGAACTTGAACATAAAGCATATTGGGCCATCAAGAAGCTGAACATGAACCTTGAAGCCGCAGGCGAGAAAAGACTGCTGCAATTGAATAAATTAGATGAGTTCAGGCTGCACTAGTACGAAAATGCTAAATTGTTCAAAGAAAAGACCAAAAGATGGCATGACAAGCATATTAAGCCGCGTCAGTCCAAGCCATGCCAACAAGTATTATTATTCAATTCTAGGCTGAGGTTGTTTCTGGGAAGCTAAAATCGAGATGGTCAGGCCCGTTTGAGGTGGTGAGAGTAACTCCTTATGGTGAACTTGAGATGCAAGCTATACAGGGTGAACGAAATCTTTTGATGAATGGGCATAGAGTCAAGCACTATTTGGGAGGAGCCATGAATCGTGAGAAAACCAAAGTTGTACTCGCTGATGAGTAAGGCGAGACTCTGCGTCGTGCCGCGACGTTAAATCAGGTGCTTGTTGGGAGGCAACCCAATTTTTATTGCTTTCATAGTTAACTTCTTAATTTTTTCTATAGATAGAGTAGATAGATTTTGCATTTTCTTTGTAGGAATAGAAATTATATACATAGTAGTGTAGGACGTGTAAGTTGAGCATTTAAAAGGTTAAGGGGATCGAGATGTTAACTCAAAAAAAAAAATTGCGTGCACAGCGCCCAGCGCTGCTTGGGGCACTGAAAATAGTGAGGTTTTCTTCCCCCCCCCCCCTAGCATCATACACAGTGCTAAGCGTCGGGCTGGGGGTCGAGTAAGTTTTATTTTTGTTTTTTTTTTCATTTTTTTTTTCTATTTTATAACCCATACCCCTTTATCCCAACTCAAATACCCACTTATACTTATATTATAACCCATCTCCTACCCAACTTACCCCAAACCCACCTAAACTCTAATTTCAAAAAGAAAAAAACGCATCTCTCTATATTCTTCTCACTACCGCGACTCCCTACCTTCCCCTCTCTCCAAATTTTTCTCAAGTTTTCTCTTGATCTCCCTCTCCAATCCACAGGCATGTTCTGCTTATTCTTATTATTCGTCTTCTTTTTGTGTTTTAGTTGTAGTTAACAAGTTACATCCCATCCCCCAAGAACCCTAATCCCCAATGTTTTCTATTATGGAGTTCTTAAGAAAGTTTATGGTGGTTGGCTTGAAATTGTTGAAATTATGTGATTATTGTGTATACAGAGTAGTAAACTAGAAGTCCCTCTACTCGATTCAAAAATGGGAGGGCCACCATCTTCCACCATTGTTGAATTCTAAAGCTTACACTTTATATCATTAACAGTTGGGTTTTCAATCAAACCAATATATCATAAGTTCATCAACCAAGATTTCCAACAACAACGGCCTCCAAGTATAGACAAGTTCATAATATAACGAACATGGAAGTACTAACAAGATTTTTATCAAAAATAGACTCACAGGCATACTTGACACACAATGCATAGGTACTCGTCACCTTACCTATGCATTGAACATGATAAACACTTAGCACATAGCATACAATACTTATTCCCTCACCCAAGTTAGGCAAGACACTTACCTCGGGTTCAAAATATAGCAATCACCCTTCTAACACCGCCTTTCCTTTTGAATTCAACTCTGGAACGACAATATCTAGGAATAATTAACTCAAGTATATCAATAATGACTCAATAACACAATCCCATAGCCTAAATACACAATTCCTATCATTCTTCCAAAAATTCCAAAATTCGACCCCGGGCCCACTTGGTCCAAACAAGAGGCTCGGACCAAAACTCGATCACCCATACCCCCACGAGTTAGAATGTATAATTTGTTTTGAAATTCGACCCCAAATTGGGGTTGAATTACCCAAAATTTCCAAAAACCTAACTCTACCCAAAACCCCTAATTTTCTACTTGATTTTAGGAATTTAGGCCTAGATTCTAGTGGTTAGGGACAAAAATGGAAGGAGAATGGAGTTAGGATTGATTACCTCTGAGGATGTGGTAATGGAGCTCTTCAAAAATGGCTAAGGGGCTGTGGAGAACAAGGAGAGGGTGAGAAATATGAAGAATCCTGTAATGGGTCTGTTTTTTGGGTATTAAAAATAGCTGGGAAGAATTACTCTATGCGTTCGCGGGACATGAGGTGCGATCGCATAGAGGCAGGTTCACTTAAGCTCTGCGATCGCAGAGGCCCTTGTGCGATCGCACAGGGAAATTCTACCCAGCCCCAAGCCCCCATGCTAACCTTTGTGCGTTCGCAGCATCCCACCTGCGTTCGCACAGTACTAATCCTAGACCCTCCGCGATCGCGCCCATTGAGGTGCGTTCGCACTGAACATTTTTGCCCAGATCCCCCAGACCCAACTTTACTCTATGCGTTCGCATCCCCCTGGGTGAGTTCGCATAGAGTAAATACCTGGACACCAGCAACTTGAAGAAAAACCAGATTTTTACACTTTAACTCACCCCGTTAGCTACCCGAAACTCACCCGAGCCCTCGGGTCTCAAAACCAAAAATACACACGACTCCTAAAACATCCTACGGACTTATTCAAGCATTTAAATCACCAAGATATCATCAAATTCATCGAATTAAACCTCAAAACTCTTAGAATCTTCTTAAAACTTCATAAAGCTTAATTTTTCCAATTTTTATCTGAAACACGTTATTTCAAGTCCGTTTTACACCAAATTTCATAGATAAGTCACATAATATATATTAAACCTGTTCCCAACTCTAGAACCATAATACGGGCCCGGTAACACGATTTTCACATCAACGTTCATTTTCAAAAACCTTTATTATTTTCAAAAAATAATTTTCTTTAAAAATTCATTTCTCAGGCTTGGGACCTCGGAATTCAATTCCGGGCATACGCCCAAGTTCCATATTTTCCTACGGACCCTCCGGGACCGTCAAATCACGGGTTCGGGTCCGTTAACCAAAAATGTTGACCAAAGTCAACTTTATTCATTTAATTGTTACAAAAATTCCATTTTCATCAAATTTTCACATAGAAGCTTCCCGGCTACACGCCCAGGCTGCGCACGCATATCGAGGTGAGATTAACGGAGGCTTTTGGAGCCTCAAAACATAAATTTAGCTGAATTTACTTAGGATGACCTTTTGAGTCATCACAATCTCCACCTCTAAAACAAACGTTCGTCCTCGAACGGACATAGAAAAGTACCTGAGTCTGAGAAAAGATGGGGATAATGACTCCTCATATCGGACTCGGACTCCCAAGTAGCTGCCTCGCCAGGCTGACCTCTCCACTGAACACGAACCGAAGGATAACTCTTCGACCTCAACTAACGAACCTACCTAGATAATATGGCTACCGGCTCCTCCTCATAAGTCAGATCCTTGTCCAACTGGATACCGCTGAAATCAAGAACATGAGACGGATCCGCAATATACCTCCGGAGCATAGATACATGAAACACTGGATGCACTGTTGATAAATGCGGTGGAAGGGCAAGTCTGTAGGCCACCTCTCCTACCTTATCCAAAATCTCAAATGGACCAATGTACCTAAGGCTCAACTTGCCCTTCTTCCCGAACCTCATCACGCCCTTCATAGGCGACACTCTGAGAAACACCTGATCTCCTATCATGAACGCCAAATCTCGAACTCTGCGATCTGCATAACTCTTTTGTCTGGACTGAGCTGTACGAAGTCTATCCTGAATAATTTTCACCTTGTCCAAGGCATTCTGGACTAACTCATAACCCAAAACTCTATCCTCTCCGGGCTCGAACCATCCCACTGGAGACCGACATCGTATACAACACAACGCCTCATACGGAGCCATCTGAATGCCCGACTGATAATTGTTGTTGTAAGCAAACTCTGTTAAGGGCAAGAACTAGTCCTATGAACCACCAAAATCAATAACACATGCCCGCAACATATCCTCCAAAATCTGAATAGTACGCTCGGATTGTCCGTCTGTCTGAGGATGAAATGTTGTGCTCAACTCAATCTGTGTGCCCAACTCTCGCTAAAATACTCTCCAGAAATGGGAGTTAAACTGACTACCTCGGTCTGATATAATAGATAAGGGAACGCCATGCAATTTGAAACTGACACAGGAATGAAATGTGCTGACTTGGTCAGCCTATCCACAACAACCCATACTACATCAACCGTCCTCTGAGTCTGTGGAAGCCCAACTATAAAATCCATCGTGATACGCTCCCACTTCCACTCGGGAAGCTGAATCTGCTGACCGGGTCTCTGGTGCTCATACTTAACCTGCTGACAATTCAAGCATCGAGCTACATAAGCCATAATATCCTTCTTCATTTTACGCCACCAATAATGCTGCCTCAAGTCCTGGTACATCTTTGCGGGCTCGGATGAATGGAATACCGGGAACTATGGGCCTCCTACAATATCAACTCACGAATGCCATCAACATCGTGTACACAAATACGACCCTGCAATCTCAAAACTCCCTCAGCATCGACTGTGACCGGCTTGGCACGTCCGTGCCGAACTGCATCTCTAAGGGCACACAAATGATGATCATCCGCGAATACGATCATACAACAAAGAACGAGCGACGGTATGGGCCAACACACAGCCAGTCTCAGAAACCTCAAATCTCACAAATCGGTTGGCTAAGGCCTGAACATCTAACGCAAGAGGTCGCTCCCCGACTGATAAATAAGCTAGATTGCCCATACTGGCTGACTTCCGGCTCAAAGCATCGGCCACCACATTGGCCTTCCCCGGATGATAAAGAATGGTCATATCATAATCCTTCAGCAACTCTTACCATCTCCTCTACCTCATGTTCAACTCCTTCTACTTAAACAAGTATTGCAAACTCTTGTGATCAGTGAATACCTCACACGGTACCCCATAAAAATAGTGCCTCCAAATCTTCAAGGCATGAACAATAGCTGCAAGCTCCAAGTCATGCACTGGATAATTCTTCTCGTGGATCTTCAACTAACGAGATGCATAGGCTATGACCTTGCAATCCTGCATCAATACCGCACCAAGACCAACCCGTGAAGCATCACAATACACGGTATACGAACATGAACCCATGGGAAATACCAACATTGGTGTTGTGGTCAATGATGTCTTGAGTTTTTGAAAGCTCGCTTCACACTCCTCAGACCATATGAATTGAACACTCTTTTGCGTCAATTTGTTCATAGGGGGTGCTATAGATGAAAACCCCTCCACGAACCGGAGATAATAGCCTGCGAGGCCCAAGAAACTCCGAATCTCTGTGGCTGAAGTGGGCCTAGGCAAATCTCTAACTGCTGAAACTTTCTTCGGATCCACATGAATGCCCTCTGCCGATACAATGTGGCCCAAGAATCCCATAAAACTCAACCAGAACTCACACTTAGAAAACTTGGCATACAACTGCCTATCCCTCAGAGTCTGGAGAACAATCTGAAGATGCTGCTCATGCTCCTCTCGACTACGAGAATATATCAAGATATCATCTATAAACACGATCACAAATGAGTCCAAATAAGGCCTGAATACCTGATTCATCAACTCCATAAAAGCAGCGGGGGCATTAATCAACCCAAACGACATGACCAAGAACTCCTAACGCCCATAACGAGTGCGAAAAGCCGTCTTAGGCACATCAGACGCCCTGATCCTCAGCTGATGATAACCAGATCTTAAGTCTATCTTAGAGAACACCGTAGCACCTTAAAGCTGATCAAATAAGTCATCAATCCTCAGCAAATGATACTTGTTCTTAATAGTAACCTTATTCAACTGTCGGTAGTCAATACACATCCTCATTGAGCCATCTTTCTTCTTCACGAACAACACGGGAGCACCCTAAGGAGAAACACTAGGCCTGATGAATCCTTTATCCAACAAATCCTATAATTGTTCCTTTAATTCCTTCAACTCTGGCGGAGCCATACGATACGGGGGAATAGAAATGGGTTGAGTGCCCTCATCTAACTCAATACAAAAGTCAATATCCCTGTCGGGTGGCATGCCCGGCAGGTCAGCACGGAATACCTATGGAAACTCATGAACCACGGGCATGGACTCTATAGAAGGAACCGCAGCACTAGAATCATGAACATAGGCTAAATAGGCCAAACAACCCTTCTCGACCATGTGCCGAGCCTTCATATAAGAAATAACCCTACCCGAAGAATGACTAGGAGTTCCCTCTCCACTCTAACCGAGGTACCCCTGGCAAGGCCAGGGTCACTGTCTTGGCATGACAGTCCAGAATAGCATAATAGGGGGATAACCAATCCATCCCCAATATAACATCAAAGTCAACCATATCAAGAAGCAAAAGATCGACCTGAGTCTCCAGACCACCAATAACTACTAAACAAGCACGGTAGACTCGATCTACCACTATAGAATCACCCACCGGTGTAGACACATGCACAACAGCACTCAATGAATCACGGGGCATACTCAAATAAGGGGGAAAATATGAAGACACATAGGAGAATGTAGAACCCGGATCAAATAACACCGAAGCCTCTCGGCTGCAAACTGAAACCGTACCTATAATAACTGCGTCATAAGCTTCAGTATCAGGACGAGCAGGAAAAGCATAACACCGGGGTTGAGCCCTTCCAACCTGTACATCTCTGGGTCTACCTGCTACGGGTTGCCCTCTACCTCTCATGGCCTGTGCTCCACCTCAATGAGCCTGACCACCACCTCTGGCACCTCGACCACCACCCCTAGCTGGATGAGGAAGCAAGGGTGCACCTGCTGCGGGAACCAAGGCACGGGAACCCTGATACTGGGGTCCACTCAAAGCTCGGGGGCAATATCTGGCAATGTGCCCCGGTATACCACAAATATAACAAGATATATGTTGTTGTAGATGAGGACTCGGAAACTGGCCCTAACAACCCTGATAACCTCCCTGAAAGCTACGGAGCGGATGTGCGCTAATAGGTGTTGGCGGTGCACGAGAAGATACCTGAAGTGCTGACTGATAGGGCCTGGGAGGATGACCTCGGCCAAAAGAATCTCTGCCTCCAGATGAGGCTCCACTGAATCTGCCGAAATGACGGGGCCTCTTATCAGCCCCCTAACCACCTCCCTGTGACAAAATCATCTCAATCCTCCTGGCCACATCGGCCGCATCCTGGAACGCAATGTCAGTACTCAACTCCCTGGCCATCTGGAGTCGTATAGGCTGGGCCAATCCCTCAATGAACCTCCTAACCCTCTCCCGATCAGTGGGGAGTATCATCAATGCATGCCTGGATAGAGCGATGAACCTGGTCTCGTACTGGGTAACAGACGTAGATCCCTGCTAGAGGCGCTCAAACTGCCTCTTAAGATCCTCTCGCTGAGTAATGGGAAGGAACTTCCCCAAAAATACCTCTGTGAACTGAGCCCAAGTCAAAGGTGCATACCCAGCTGGTCTGGCTAAGCAGTAGTCCCTCCACCAAGTCTTGGTTGCGCCAGATAGTCGAAAAGTAGTGAAGTCAACTCCATTGGGCTCCACTATGCCCATGTTCCGAAGAACCTTATGACAGTTGTCCAAGTAATCCTGTGGATCCTCCGACAGTGCACCAGTAAAAGTGGTAGTGAATAACTTGGTGAACCGATCTAGTCTCCATAGAGCATCTGCTGACATAGCTGCACCCTCGGCTGCCGGTGCCACAATACCCGGCTGAGCTACTCCAGCTGTCCGAGGTGCTGGAGTCTGAATATGAGTGGCAACCTGCTCTGGGGTATGAATAACCGGAGTCTGGGTCCCTCCCAAAGCCTGAGAACCAGCTGGTGCAGTAGGAAGAAGACCGGCCTGAGCCACACTCTCCATAAGTCCTACCAGACGGACAAGAGCGTCCTGAAGCACTGGGTAGCTATAAACCCCTCTGGGACCTGTGTTGGTCCAACTAGGACTGCCGGAACTGGGACCTCCTCGTCAGACTTGACCTGAGAGTCCTCCATTGGGGCTGCTTCTCTAGGATGAGCCCGACCCCGGCCTCGACCTCTAGCACGGCCTCATCCTCAACCTCGACCCCCCGTACGAGTTATAGTAGGAGTGTTGGGCTGCTGAGCGGAACCAAGGGAAGCACGCGTCCTCGCCATCTGCGAGAGAGTAGAATGGAAACTCAATCAGTACTCAGAATTCATATCGCACGACAGAGATGAAGAAATGAGGAGTTATCCTAACTTGGCAGCCTCTGGGGATAAGTACGGATGTCTCCGTACCAATCCCTCAGACTCTACCAAGTTGTCTGTGAGTTGTGAGACCTAAGCAACCTAGGGCTATGATACCAACTTGTCACGACCCGAAATCACACCCTTCAGAACGTGACTGCATCTAACATTGAACCCGCTAGACAAGCCAACGTGCACCAGTAATCTAACTTTTGCAACCCAATTTGACAGTAATAAAGAAAATACCTTTAGAAATCTTAACAGAAATAACGAAACACTTTAGAATTTTAACAGCGAAAATGTAATAGAAATTCAAAAATGCAAAGTGAAATAGTAAAATACATAACGTCGTATAAGCCCAAAATCGGGGTGTCCCAACTCACGAACTATCTAAACAGAGTGCTAAATACAGAGTCTAAAAAGAAATTCATCATTGTCTTGAAACTAGGGGAAAAGATAAGACAATAAGGAATCCAAAGGCAGGAGAGACACCAAGGCCCACGAACGCCAGCAGGTATACCTTGAAGCTCTGGGTGGACTGAAGGTGACTCCCTCAATGCGGTCCACTGGGTCCGGATGCTGGATCTGCACAACATTAAGAAGTACAGTGTAGCATCAGTACAATCGACCCCATGTACTGAGTAAGTTCCGAGCCTAACCTCGGCCGAAGTAGTGACGAGGCTAGACTTGACAATAATGATAACCTGTCCTATTTTACAACAAGTAACAGGGACACGACAAGGCAAGAATAAGCAGACAAGTAAGGGATACGGGAGCAGTAAAGGGGGAACAAGTGAGATGAAGCAGTTAAATTGACATATAGGATTAAACAAGAAAGGCTTTAACACAATTGCTAATGAAATAAATATAAATTCTAGAAATGCAATAATGGCACGGCATCACCCTTCATGCTTTTACTCTCGTCCTTACTATGCAAAACATGATGTAATCAATGTGAATCATGGCACGGCATTAACCTTCGTGCTTTTAATCAATGTAAACCATGGCACGACATTAACCTTCATGCTTTTAATCAATGTAAATCATGTCATGACATTAACCTTCGTGCTTTTAATCAATGTAAATCATGGCACGGCATTAACCTTCGTGCTTTTAAATCAATGACCTTCATGCTTTACTTTCTCTTTCTCACTATGCGATGTAATCAAATATCATGGCACGGCATCACCCTTCATGCTTTACACTCTTCCTCACCAAACAATGAGAGATATAATGGCAAGGAATACAGCATAGTGGAAATACAGTTAAATATCACCCGGCAAGGGAAAAACATTAATCAATTTCACAACAAGTGCCCGGCAAGGGTCTCAGCTATAACCAATCATTTCAAATATATCCTTAACAGTTGGGTTTTCAATCAAACCAATATATCATAAGTTCATCAACCAATATTTCCAACTACAACGGCCTCCAAGTAGAGACAAGTTCATAATATAATGAACATGGAAGTACAAACAAGATTTTTATCAAAAATAGACTCACGGGCATGCTTGACACACAATGCATAGGTACTCGTCACCTTACCTATGCATTGAACAAGATAAACACTTAGCACATAGAATACAATATCTATTCCCTCACCCAAGTTAGGCAAGACACTTACCTCAGGTTCAAAATATAGCAATCACCCTTCTAACACCGCCTTTCCTTTTGAATTCAACTCCGGAACAACAACATCTAGGCATAATTAACTCAAGTATATCAATAATGACTCAATAACACAATCTCATAGCCAAAATACACAAATTCCTATCATTCTTCCAAAAATTCCAAAATTTGACCCTGGGCCCACTTGGTCCAAACACGAGGCTCGGACCAAAACTCGATCACCCATACCCCCACGAGTTAGAATATATAATTTGTTTTGAAATCCGACCCCAAATTGGGGTTGAATTACCCAAAATTCCCAAAAACCTAACTCTACCCAAAACCCCTAATTTTCTACTTGATTTTAGGAATTTAGGCCTAGATTCTAGTGGTTAGGGACGAAAATGGAAGGAGAATGGAGTTAGGATTGATTACCTCTGAGGATGTAGTGATGTAGCTCTTCAAAAATGGCTAAGGGGTTGTGGAGAAGAAGGAGAGGGTGAGAAATATGAAGAATCGCGTAATGGGTCTGTTTTTTGGGTATTAAAAATAACTGGGAAGAACTACTCTATGCGTTCGCGGAACATGAGGTGCGATCGCACAGGGAAATTCTACCCAGCCCCAGGCCCCCATGCTAACCTTTGTGCGTTCGCAGCATCCCACCTGCGTTCGCACATTACTTATCCTAGACCCTCCGTGATCGCGCCCATTGAGGTGCGTTCGCACTGAACATTTTTGCCCAGATCCCCCAGACCCAACTTTACTCTATGCGTTCGCATCCCCCTGGGTGCGTTCGCATGAGTAAATACCTGAACACCAGCAACTTGAAGAAAAACCAGATTTTTACACTTTAACTCACCCCATTAGCTACCTGAAACTCACCTGAGCCCTCGGGTCTCAAAACCAAAAACACACACGAGTCCCAAAACATCCTACGGACTTATTCAAGAATTTAAATCACCAAGATATCATCAAATTCATCGAATTAAACCTCAAAACTCTTAGAATTTTCTTAAAACTTCATAAAGCTTAATTTTTCCAATTTTGATCCGAAACACGTCATTTCAAGTCCGTTTTTCACCAAATTTCACATAAGTCACATAGCATATATTAAACTTGTTCCCGGCTCCGGAACCATAATACGGGCCTGGTAACACGGTTTTCACATACACGTTCATTTTCAAAAACCTTTATTATTTCCAGAAAACAATTTTCTTTAAAAAATCATTTCTCGGGCTTGGGACCTCGGAATTCGATTTCGGGCATACGTCCAAGTCCCATATTTTCCTACGGACCCTCCGGGACCGTCAAATCACGGGTCCAGGTCTGTTTACCAAAAATGTTGACCAAAGTCAACTTTATTCATTTAATTGTTACAAAAATTCCATTTTTATCAAATTTTCACATAGAAGCTTCCCGGCTACATGCCCAGGTTGTGCACGCATATCGAGGTGAGATTAACGGAGGCTTTCAGAGCCTCGGAATATAGATTTAGCTGAATTTACTTAGGATGACCTTTTGGGTCATCACAGGCACATTGATGCACTTAAATTGAAATCAAAAGTAACTAGCCAATAAACTTTAATGTATGGAGTGTATGTAGAAAAAGAAAAAAAAATTATAGTAAGAAAAAAAATGATAGTGAAAGTATGTAGAAAAAGATACACACATCCACTTCTTATTAAATTGTGCTAGTGGAAGTATAGAAGTGCTTAATTGAAAAAGGTCTATGTTGTATATGGGTTGTGGAAAGTGAATTGGTTGAGAAGAATATGTGTTTGAATTATGAGTGTAGTGTATGTAAGTACTTAGGAGGGTTAGTCACTATTCCTAAATATATCCTAGTCGTCCCTTAGCCTACATTACAACCTTAAAGTCCTAATTAATCCTAGATTTGGCTAGCTTAAATTAGTAGAGATCTACACTACGGGCAATCTTATGGTACAATCACGGGATGCATATGAATTCTTTATGAGAGTGAGTGAAATTTTGTTTAGTTGTGTGATGTCCTCAAATTATATTCAAAAAGCATATTTGAATGTGTGGACTAGTCTATATTCACTCTTTTGTTTGTTGGTAAGGGCACATGATCTCATGAACGATTGTGTAACGACTCGACCGGTCGTTTTGCGTATTCGGACCATGTTCCCTTAAATAAGACTTTCTGTAGCGGCTTATCGTGATTTGTGAATTGCGGGGACGGATGGTTCGGGATTTGGAGGTGTTTGGAATAGTATAGGAACACTTGGTTCCTTAAGGTTGGCTTTTAAAGCCAAGTTTGACTTCGGTCAACATTTTGAGTAAACGACCTCGGAATAGAGTTTTGACGATTCCAGTAGCTTCGTATGATGATTTCGGAGTTGTACGTATGTTCAGAATGGGTTTGTGATGAACCGGGAGCATTTCGACGCCAAATAGCGAAATAGAGTTTTCTTAAGTTTGAAATTTGGTTTGGAACGTGATTTTATGTTATCGAGGTCCGAACGGAATTTCGAGACCAGGAATAGTTCTGTTATGTCATTCATGACCCTCCTACAAAATTTGGTGTCATTCTGAGTAGTATAGGTCGGTTCGGCGCATTGGACCCGAATTCAACAACTTAAAAATTCTTAAGTTTGATCCTAGGGGTTTTGAGGGGTGATTTTGAGATTTAGCGTTATTTCTGGTGCTCTGAAGGCTCGAGCGAGTTTGTATTATGATTTAGGACTTGTTGGTATAATTGGACGGGGGCTCGGGTGGGCCTAGGTGCCTCCCGGACACCACACGAGGCCCAAAACCAGTTGAAATTGCAGCTATTGCACTTGATCTGGTGTGACCGCAGGTGCGGTTGCCCAACCGCAAGTGCGAGACCGCTCCTGCGATCCCAGCCTCGCAGGTGCGGGAATGTCGCAGCTGCAGATTTCATTCCGCAGGTGCGGTCTCTAACTCCGCAGGTGCGGGCCCAGCCTTTCCTGTCCAACTCCGCATGTGCGAGCCCCAGCTCGCAGGCACGAGACCGCTGGTGCGGTCCTCGAGCCGCAGGTGCGGAATCCCTGTAGGCCAGGTAGTGTATTTTCATTTAAACACGGGATTTCCTTCATTCCTTTCATTTTTCACCTCCATTGAAGACTTGAGAGCTTGGGAAGAACTCCCCACCACCTAGCTACTAAGAGGTAAGTAAATTCTACTAAAATGTTAGATTATTACACCAAAACTTAGGTAGATTAACATCTAAATAGTTGAAATAATAGGGGTTAGAGTGAAAACCTAGGTTTGATTAACTTTAGGGAATTTCACCACTTTTCTGCCATAAAATCGTATAAAAATTATATATTAATGACCCTTAGGCTATGGGTGAGTGTTATCTTCGAATATTTTCGGAATCCGAGCATGTGGGCCCGGGGGTGTATTTTGGGATTTCTTCAAGAATAGTGAATTTACTAAATAAGTTGGATAATTTCCATACCTTGAGCATGCATTGACATATTTATATATCATTTGACTAGTTTCGAGTCCTCGGGTGTAAGATTTGGAGTTTCGAGCACGTTCTTGACTGGGAAGTTGATTCTACGTGAGGTGAGTCTCCTTTCCAACCTTGTAAGAAGGAATTGTCCCCATAGGTAAATGTAAACGATTGAATTTGTCCTTATTTGCGGGGGCTACATACGCGCAAAGTGACAAGAGTCCGTGCGTAGCTACTACTCTGTTGTGTCAGGTAGAATTTAGGAATTCACAAGCATGCCTCTATGTGCCTTACATGTATCTTACTTGTGTTTCTGTTTGCTTATTACCCTTGAAATTAACATGAAAATTTCGGAAGCTATGTGTAAGTTTAAGTGTTTAAATCCTTGAATTAAAGAATAATCCATGATAAATTCCTGAATTTCTTGATAATTTTGTGTATGTCTACGAGCACCCGTGTCGCATGTATAATTCGTGAGCGGGGTAGCCTTATATTTATGTCAATCGCGTCACATGATCAATTCGCGAGCGGGGTAATAGATGCATCTATGGTTCGTGCCGCTCGACCCTCGGCAGTGCACATTTAAATTTCTGCGTCGCTTCGGCCGTACGCCTCGGCATATTATATGCTATGTGCTTGATTGAGAGTCTTATTATTATTCTTACCAATTAAATTGTTATGTGAGAAAGAAACTTGTGATTTTTGTTAAATATTGTTACTCGGCCCTTGCAGGGAGATCATTATCTTTATATATTGATGCTTCAAGTCTACTTGCTTTCCATAAATGTTATTACTATTTAGATTCATTAAATCATATTATTGATGACGACCCTAGTGAGTAACACGTCTACCTCTCGTCACTACTTCTTCGAGTTTAGACGGGATACTCACTGGGTACATATTTGTTTATATGTACTCATGCTACACTTCTGTACTTAATTGTACAGGTTCTGAGGTTGTTGCACCTGGTCACCATTCGGGTGTTCGTCGCTGAGAGTACTACCGGGATTTGACTACACGGTGAGCTTCTCTTCCTGGCGTTCTGCAGCGGCACTGTAGAGCTTCTATTATCTTTGGGATATTTCTGTCTACCCCCTTTCAGACAGTTGTACATTCATTTTGTCTATTTGTATATTCCACTAGTCGTATGTGGGCTTGTCACACTAGGTCTTGGTACCCGTAGTTGATTCGCTAGTATTTTGCTAATTTCGTTTATGCTGGCAAATGATTTTGGGTTATTTTAAATCAACTTGCTTCATTTCCTCACTTTTAGTAAAGGACTCCTTAAATTTAAAAACTCGTTAAGTGTTTGAACATCTCATTTGTTTAAGTAATTTCGTTAGTAACTAGTGTTGGCTTGCCTGACTTCGGTGTTGGGCGCCATCACGACCTGAGTAGTAATTTGGGTTGTGACAACTTGGTATCAGAGCTCTAGGTTCACGGTCTCACAAGTCACAGGCAAACCTAATAGAGTCTTGCGGATCGATACGGAGACGTCTGTATTTATCTTCGGGAGGCTACAGGGTGTTAGGAAAATCTCTCTTTATTCTTATTCTATCGTGCAGTCGATGCTCTTACTAAATCTCATTCTTGTACTCTCTCACAGATGGTGAGGACCCGTGCAGCTGATATTCCTGGCCCGGGAGATGCCGCTACCCCCATAGTCCAAATCCGTGGCAGAGGCCGGGGGAGGGCACCGGCCTGAGGTAGGGGACAGGGGCGCCCCAGAATTACTCTATTAGCACCCACAGAGGATCCTATCCCTGAAGAGCAGGGTGAGGTGCCCTCGGCAGATCCAGCTCCGATGGATATTATGACTGCACCAGGCTTCCAAGAGGTCATGGCCCGTATGATGCGGTTCATGGATACTATGACTCATGTTGGTTTAATTCCAGCGGATCCTGCTGCATCTCAGGTGGGAGGGGGAGTTCAGACCCCTACCACCCAGGCCGCAGGTCATGCAGCGACAGTATATCAGACTCCGGGTACTCTGCCCACGGGTGGAGCACAGCCAGCAGTAGCATCTGATCTTATACCAGCCGCGGAAGGCGATCCACAGAAGTTGCTTTATAGATGGACTCGGTTGCACCCTCCTGTCTTCGGGGGTGAGAGGGGCGAGGATCCCCAGGATTTTATTGATAGGTGCAGGGACAGGCTGCACAACATGAGGATCTTGGAGTCCCACGGAGTTGATTTCACTACTTTTCAGCTAGAGGGCAGGGCCCGCAGATGGTGGCAGTCATTCATCCTGGGTAGGCCAGTAGGTTCCCTTCCTCTCACATGGGAGCAGTTCACTCAGCTATTCCTGGACAGGTATATTCCACCCTTTGAGAGGGAAGAGCTGCGGTATCAGCTCGAGCAGCTGGAGTAGGGGCAGATGACAGTGACAGATTACGAGGCCAGGTTTTCAGAGTTGTCTCGTCATGCCCTCATGATTCTACCTACAGAGGCTGAGAGAGTGCGGAGATTCGTAGCTGGGTTGCACTCAGGTATTAGGGCCAACATGGCCCGAGAGGTTGAGATGGGTACTCCTTATCAGCTTGTGGTCGAGATAGCTCGTCGGATTGAGGGTTACCGATCGAGGGGCAGAGAGCAAGGTCAGCCGGATAAGAGAGTTAGATTTTCTTGAGATTTCTGAGGCGCCCCAGGCAGGGGAAGGGGTCAGTTCAGCGGAGGCCAGCCTAGCAGGCCTCCATATTTAGCTCCTCTGCCACCTCCCCGTGGTGCTCCAGTGAGGCTTTATTTCAGTGCCATGTCGGAGAGTTCTTATCACTCACTAGCCATCCAGTGTTCCTCCGATGGGTATTCAGGTCATCAGGGTTCTCCCAGTCCCTACTTCAGTGCTATGCCAGAGGTTTCTCACCGTCCCCCAGCTATTCAGGGTTCTTCTTCTTAAGGGCAGCAGGCCATGCCTCCAGTGAGATGTTATGAGTGTGGGGATTCAGGCCATATGAGGAGGACTTGTCCCAGACTTCGGGGCAAGGCTGTTCAGCAGAGTTATCGGCCTACATACTCAGCATTGGTGCTCCGTCCACCCAGAGGTGGAGGACAGGCTGGTAGAGGTCGTCCCAGAGGTGGAGGCCAGTCAGGGGGAGCTCCGTTAGCTCCTATTCAGTTCAGCGGAGGTCGGTTTTTAGGTACTCCAGCCAGATTCTATGTCATTCCGGCCCGAGCAGATGCAGTGGCCTCAGACGCCGCAATCACAGGTACTATTTTAGTATGTGGTAGGGAGGCATCAGTGCTATTTTATCCGGGATCTACTTATTCATATGTGTCAGCCTTATTTGCTTGTTTTCTAGATGTTCCTTGCGAGTCCTTGGATTCTCCTATATATGTGTCCACACATGTGCACGATTTGGAGTTGGTGGCGATTGTTCATGCTCTTAAGATTTGGAGGCATTACTTATATGGGGTGTCTTGTGAGGTGTATACGGACCACCGCAGCTTGCAGCACTTGTTCAAATAGAGGGATCTTAATTTGAGGCAACGCAGGTGGCTTGAGTTACTAAAGTATTACGACATCACCATTCTTTATCATCTGGGCAAGGCGAATGTAGTAGCAGATGCTTTGAGTAGGAAGGCGGAGAGTATGGGTAGCTTGGCCTATATTGCAGCAGAGGAGAGACCTCCATCCTTGGACATTCAGTCCTTGGCCAATCGCTTGGTGAGATTATATCTTTCAGAGCCTCGTCGAGTTCTAGCTTATGTGGTTGCTCAGTCTTCATTATTGGGGGAGATCAAGGCTCGACAGTACGATGATCCGTGTTTGGCATAACTACAGGAGACAGTGGTTCAGGGTGGTGCCAAGGAGGTTACTATGGGCAAGGATGGTGTTCTGAGACTTCAGGGTCGATTGTGTGTTCCTAATGTTGATGGCTTGAGGCAGAGGAGGCACACAATTCTCGATATTCTGTTCATCCTGGTGCTACGAAGATGTATTGTGATCTGAAGCAGCATTTCTGGTTGAGACGGATGAAGAGGGACATTGTGGAGTATGTGGCTAGGTGTCTTAATTGCCAACGGGTTAAATATGAGCACCAGAGGCCAGGGGGCCTACTTCAGCAGATGCCCATTCCTGAGTGGAAGTGGGAGCGCATCACTGTGGACTTCGTGGTTGGGTTTCCACGGACGTTGCGGAAGGTTGACGCGGTTTGGGTTATTGTGGATAGGTTGACCAAATCGGCGCATTTCATTCCTGTGGCCACTACTTATACTTCTGAGAGGCTAAGCCATATCTACATTCGAGAGATTATCTGGTTGCACGGTGTACCGGTGTCCATTATATCTGATCGAGGTCCTCATTTCACCTTGCACTTCTGGAGAGCATTGCACAGAGAGATGGGTACTTAGGTTGATCTCAGCACAGCATATCATCCACAGACTGATGGTCAGTCGGAGCGTACTGTTCAGATATATGAGGACATGCTCAGAGCATGTGTGCTTGACTTTGGAGGCTAGTGGGACCAATTCTTGCCCTTGGCCGAGTTTGCTTACAATAATAGTTATCAGTCCAGCATCGAGATGGCTCCATTTAAGGCTTTATATGGTCGGCGATGTTGTTCTCCTATCGGGTGGTTTGAGCCTGGTGAGGCTAAGTTATATGGTGTAGACCTGGTGAGAGATGCTTTAGAGAAGGTGAAGTTAATTCAGGAGAGGCTCCGCACAGCACAGTCCAGATAGAAGAGTTACGCGGATCAGAGGGCACATGATGTGTCATTTATGGAGGGAGATAAGGTTCTGCTGAAGGTTTCGCCGATGAAGGGTATTATGAGATTCGGAAAGAATGTCAAGTTGAGCCTGAGGTTCATAGGTCCTTTCGAGGTATTCAGGCGAGTTGGTGAGGTTGCTTATGAGCTTGCCTTACCTCCCAGCTTATCGAGAGTCCATCCGGTATTCCACGTATCCATGCTCCGGAGATGCCACGCTTATTTCTCTAACATTGTCGATTTCAAGACTATTCAGTTGGATGAGAGGTTGGGCTACGAGGAGGAGCCAGTTGCTATTGTTGATAGACAGGACCACCAGTTGAGATCTAAGAAAATTACTATTGTAAAGGTCTAGTGGCGGGGCCAACCGGTCGAGGAGGCGACTTGGGAGTCCGAGAAGGACATGCGGAGCAGATTCCAACACTTATTCAACACTTCAGGTATGATTCTAGACACGTTCGAGGACGAACGTTTGTTTAAGAGTTGGAGAATGTAATGACCCAACTGGTCGTTTTGCGTATTCGGACCACGTTCCTTTAAATAAGACTTTCTGTAGCGGCTTATCGTGATTTGTGACTTGCGGGGACGGGTGGTTCGGGATTTGGAAGTGTTTGGAATAGTATAGGAACACTTGGTTCCTTAAGGTTGGCTTTTAAAGCCAAGTTTGACTTCGGTCAACATTTTGAGTAAATGACCTTGGAATCGAGTTTCGACGATTCCAGTAGCTTCGTATGATGATTTCAGACTTGTACGTATGTTTGGAATGGGTTTGTGATGACCCGGGAGCGTTTCGACGCCAGATAGCGAAATAGAGTTTCCTTAAGTTTGAAATTTGGTTTGGAACGTGATTTTATGTTATCGAGGTCCAAACGGAATTTCGAGAGAATAGTTTCGTTATGTCATTCATTACTTTTCTGCAAAATTTGGTGTCATTCCGAGTAGTATAGGTCGGTTCAGCGAATTGGAACTGAATTCAAGAACATAGAAATTCTTAAGTTTGATCCTAGGGGTTTTGAGGGGTGGTTTTGATATTTAGCGTTGTTTCGGGTGTTCTGAAGGCTCGAGCGAGTCCGTATTATGACTTAGGACTTGTTGGTATAATTGGACGGGGGCTCGGGTGGGCCCAGATGCCTCCCGGACACCACACGAGGCCCAAAACCAGCTGAAATTGCAGTTGGTGCACCTGATCTGGTGTGACCGCAGGTGCGGTTGCCTAGCCGCAAGTGCGGGACCGCTCCTGTGGTCACAGCCTCGCAGGTGCGGGAATGCCGCAGGTGCGGATTTAATTCCGCAGGAGCATAACTGCAGGTGCGGGCCCAGCCTTAAACGTCCAACTCCGCAGGTCCGAGCCCCAGCTCGCATGCGCGAGACGGCAGGTGCGGTCCTTAAGCCGCAGGTGAGGAATCCCTGTAGGCCAGGCAGTGTATTTTCATTTAAACACGGGATTTCCTTCATTCCTTTCATTTTTCACCTACATTGAAGACTTGAGAGCTTGGGAAGAACTCTCCATCACCTAGCTACTAAGAGGTAAGTAAATTCTACTAAAATGTTAGATTATTACACCAAAACTTAGGTAGATTAACATCGTGGAAATCATAGGGGTTAGAGTGAAAGCCTAGGGTTGATGAACTTTAGGGAATTTCACCACTTTTCTACCATGAAATCGTATAAAAATTATATATTAATGAACCTTAGGCTATGGGTGAGTGTTATCTTCAAAAATTTCTGGAATCCGAGCATGTGGGCCCGGAGGTGTATTTTGGGATTTTTTTCAAGAATAGTGAATTTACTAAATAAGTAGGAGAATTTCCATACCTCGAGCATGCATTGACATATTTATATATCATTTGACTAGTTTCGAGTCCTCGGGTGTAAGACTTGGAGTTTTGAGCGCGTTCTTGACCGGGAAATTGATTCTACGCGAGGTGAGTCTCCTTTCCAACCTTGTAAGAGGGAATTTTCCCCATAGGTAAATGTAAATGATTGAATTTTTCCTTATTTGCGGGGGCTACGTACGCGCAAAGTGACGAGAGTTCGTGCGTAGCTACTACTCTGTTGTGTCGGGTAGAATTTAGGACTTCACAAGCATGCCTCTATGTGCCTTACCTGTATCCTTAATTGTGTTCCTGGTTGCTTATTACCCTTGAAATTAATATGAAAATTTCGGAAGCTATGTGTAAGTTTAAGTGTTTAAATCCCTGAATTTAAGAATAATCCATGATAAATTCCTGAATTTCCTGATAATTCTGTGTATGTCTACGAGCACCCGTGTCGCATGTATAATTCGTAAGTGGGGTAGCCTTATATTTATGTCAACCGCGTCGCATGATCGATTCGCGAGCGGGGTAATAGATGCATCTATGGTTCGTGTCGCTCGACCCTTGGCAGTGCACATTTAAATTTCTGCGTCGCTTCAGCGGTACGCCTCGGCATTGAGAGTCTTATTATTATTCTTACCAATTAAATTGTTATATGAGAAAGAAACTTGTGATTTTTGTTAAATATTGTTACTTAGCCCTTGCAGGGAGATCGTTATCTTTATATAATGATGCTTCATGTCTACTTGCTTTCCATAAATGTTATTACTGTTTAGATTCATTAAATCATATTATTAATGACGACCCTAGTGAGTAACATGTCTACCTCTCGTCACTACTTCTTCGAGTTTAGACGGGATACTCACTGGGTACATATTTGTTTATATATCCTCATGTTATACTTCTGTACTTAATTGTACAGGTTCTGAGGTTGTTGCACCTGGTCACCATTCGCGTGTTCGTCGCTGAGAGTACTACCGGGATTTGACTACACGGTGAGCTGTTCTTCCTGGTGTTTTGCAGCTGCACTGTGGAGCTTCTATTATCTTTGGGATATTTCTGTCTACCCCTTTTCAGACAGTTGTACATTCATTTTGTCTATTTGTATATTCCACTAGTCGTATGTGGGCTTGTCACACTAGGTCTTGGCACCCATAGTTGATTCGCTAGTATTTTGCTAATTTCGTTTATGCTGGCAAATGATTTTGGGTTATTTTAAATCAACTTGCTTCATTTCCTCACTTTTAGTAAAGGACTCCTTAAATTTTAAAACTGGGTAAGTGTTTGAAGATCTCATTTGTTTAAGTAATTTTTTTAGTAACTAGGGTTGGCTTGCCTGACTTCGGTGTTTGGCGCCATCACGACCTGAGTAGGAATTTGGATTGTGACAGATTGGTAATGTTGTAAACTTTCTTGTTGGGTAAGTGCGTGAGTTGAGAGGGCTTAGTGGTTACAAGTTGACTCTGGAGGTTGGGTGGTTGCAATTAGGTTGTTGGGGTGATTGATTGAATTGTTATACTTGGGCATGTTTAAAAAAGGGAAGAAAGTGAATTTTTGTATGTTCATGCTTGATTGCTGATATCGATCATGGTCAAGGGGTTAAAGTGTGTGTTGATACCCAATTTTTCCTATAATATTTTCAAAAATACATATATACCTTCAAAACTATGCATTAGCATCAATTAATATTTTTCCACAATTTCCTTATTTTAAGGATTTTAATTAATATATCCTAGTATTTTTATTTATATAAATAATTACTAATTGCATCAAAAATGACTTTATAACAATTTTATGGCTTAATTTTTCTATTTATATTTTTATTAAGCTTAAATTATTTCACAAATAGCCACATTTATATTTTTTGGCTATAATTGCAATAACTTTACAATTATAGCCCATGTGTGTGCATTGTTACATTATTTTACCAGAAAATAGCATGGTGTATTTTTCAAATGTTGAGTAATTAGTTTAAAATGTTTCTATGCCTGAAAATTATTTTTATAACCTGTTAATTATTCTTATAAATTATTTTTTATCAATTATTCGGGTATTTAACAAATAGCTTTTTTATTTCAGACCTAACCTCTTTTAATACCAGCCCAAAACCCCTTTCAATATTTACCCAAATGCTTTTAAAGGACCAGCCCAAACCCCTTAGGCCCAACCTACACCTACCCGACCCAATAACCTCTTTAATCGTGACCGTTGATCTTAAAGATTAAACTTGCCTTATTAATGTCTAACCAACCCTACCCCCTCCCCCCATTCTTCTCATTCCGCCGTCACACGTTTCCCTCACCCCTCCAATTCTCTCTCAACTCGCCCTAACCCTAATCGCCGACACCGGCGAAAACCTCCCTTCTATGGTATTTTCGTGCATTCTCCGACCATCACAGGTCTCCTATACTCCCTGGTTGTTTGATTTCATGAGTCCTTAGAAGAATCTCGTGGAGATTCAACCTGTGCTTGCCTGTCTCAGGGAACTTTCTTTTGTGAGTATGGATTTCCTCTTGCTTTTAGTATGAATGCATGGGTTTTTGACCGATTCTTTTCATCTCTACTATATTCTGAAAATCCTAGTTTCACTACTGGTCGAATCTTCTCAGATCTTTACAGATCTGAAGTGATTCTAGTGTTATGGGGTGTTTTCCTTTAAAATTCTCTTATTTTAATTAATTGTTTCGACTTCATTTACTCTTTCTCAAATTAGGGTTCATCCCAGACCTTTTATTTTAAAAAAATTTTAACTTCTTAGTGTTTAATCAATTGTTTCTTCACTATCTTGACTAATTGTCGCATATATGCTCAAACCCTAGATGATCTTGTGTGATATACTGATTTCTTCAATTTTATTTCGATATTATGTTTATTTCTATGAGCTAGTCGTATTAAGTTATCCTATTTAGGGACTTAAACAATATTCCCTGTTAAAATCCATATCTTGTGAGATTTCTACTTGATTGACTTCTGTTAAGGATATGAAGTTTTCTTTCTTGTTAAAATCAGAACCCTTTGGGATTCTTACTTGGTTGATTTCTATTTAAGGATTCAAATAATTCTTTCCTATGAAATCAGTACTCTTTGAAGATTTTTACTAATTGTTTTCTATTAATTGCCCTGTTAAAATAAGTGTGTTGGGATTCTACTAGTTTCCTTATTTGTGACATGTTTCCCTACTTTTTACTTGTCTTAATTAATCGACAGTAATTTGAGATTTGTACTGACTCCCTATGTGGTATGATTCTGATTCATTGCCTTAATTGAACCCAGTTATGACCTTTAATTGGCTATTCCCCAATTAAAGGGGTCTTTTTCGGATTTTCCTATAGAAATTGATTCTGTGATTGGTTAATTAATTGAACTCTGATACTCCTTAGCTATTTTGTTCTACTCCCGAAGTTCTATATATACACTCTCATTCTGCCTTTCAACACACGAACAATAGTTCAAACACACACACAAAAACAAACTTTCTCTCATCTCTCTTTCTGCTACTTGTGCTTATTGCTTGTCTAGCCGGCTGAAAGCCAAGGCTAGACTGTGGAATCCTACCTACTTTAATTTCTGTTTTGCTTCCTTAACTAGTATGTTTCTGCTCCTAATGCCATTCTTTCTATTATGAAGTTTAAATCTATGTGCTCCTTGTTGCTTTACTTCTTTTAAGGTTGTGCCTTTCTGTACTAGTATAACTACTGCATAGTAATTATGTGTCCTTTCTTGTTCACTGCTTTGATCAACATGTTTAAGTTCACCCTTCCATGTTTATTTCCTTAGTCAGCGTGTTATTCAAGTTTAGGTTTCTATTCCTTCCTGTTTACTGCCTTAAACTAACATGTTTGCGTTTTATGCTCTATTCTTTTCTTTTCTATCCATTAACTTCAATTGGTATTATAAATACTATGTGTGGTTAAAACTCCTGTCCTCAGCATGACCATCTCTACACTTAGTCTCTATGTTGTACTGTCTGTTGCTGCTAGTTAACACAACCACCTTAGCCTCAAATGTGACTGATAGACTTATGTATTTCTATTAAGACTCTAGATCAGTTATCTATGTTCTAATGAATGCTATGAATTCGTTTGTTGAATGTCAATCAACCTTTGTTTGTTCCATGTCCTTGTTGCTCAATGTGCTCACACTTTCATCATGTTTTGTGTTTCTAGTTCCTGTGTTCCCAACCCCTGATCCCCTCACTGTAAAATTGTTGTCCTCACCTAGGGCTAATTAACAAACTAAGTTTGAATCTGGGTGGTATTTAGCTTTGTGACTATGCTATTGTTTACTGAAACTCTTTTTCTCAGAATGTTTGCAAAAGGTTTTCACTCTTAATATGTTCTCCCAAATTGTTTCCACTCCTGAAGTATTTTTCACTCCTAAATGTTTTACTTCTATACTGTTTTCCTAAAGTTATTCCAACTATGTCAAGCACTCTCACTCCTACTCTTAGAATACTTAGGATTCTGCCCATCCAGTGTGTGTACTGCCTAATAATCCATGAGATTCCTCTTAACTCTAGCACACTAGGGTTTGCCCTTCCACACTGCACAAAATTACTCCTCCATTATTAAAAGGATCTTGGTGTGAGCATTTCCTGGGGTCCCTGAGGCCCTTGGGAACTTTTACACACCAGAATACCCCCTCTTGAACATTATGAGACTATGGCATCTTGGACTGTTTGAAGGCCTGGTATTTCCAGGTTCACTTTGGGCATCTATTCAGGCTCTGTATAGCATTGCGTTGTTTATCCGGTAATTCATTCATTTGGTCTGTAATAATAATTCTTGTAAACACATATTGGGGAAATTTATAAAAAGGGGAGGGATTCTTATATAGTTTTTGTGGGAAACCGGGTAGAAATCATGCCCCCTAGGTTTATTATGACTACTTACTTACATTAGAAATCATGTTGTTAGGATTATTTGTTTGCATTAGAAACCATGCTCTTAGGATTGTTTGGCATATTAGAAAATATGTTATCAGTGCACTATGTCATTTGTTATGAAATTTTGCTTTCTAAATTTCTGCATAACCATGTCCACCTAAGAATTCTGTTACTAAGTTACTACTGTTACTGCATAACAAAAGATGTCTATTCCCCTATGTGCATTAGAAATAATGCTTTAGGATTTTTATTGCATTTGCTTTGATACTACGTTTACATCGTATAAAATCAGTAACTACCATGTTTAAAAGCAAACCCAACACCTAGATATCATGTTATAGAAATAAAACCAGTTTCGTAATGTTCAGCACCTAGACAAGCATGTTTATAGGACACAATAAATTCAAACTATTTGTTCTAAATCAATCGTTAGAATTCTGATTACAGTTAGACAGCATATTCATAGGGCATCTCAGATCCACGCCTAGGCAAGCCTATATGTAATTAAAATCCTACAAATTATAAAATTGTGCTTTGTTAATTAATTGTGAACTGCCCAGATTTAACAAGTCTTAAAATCAGTAGGAAAACTGATTAGGTCTCTAATCCCTCGCCTTAACACAATGCTCCATATATTCTGCTTGTTATGCTCACCTAAATATCCTGCTCTAGGACCTTTCTGAAATATCTAAAATCTTGTTGTTTGAGACGTGCTAGTTGTTTGCTTATTTGTGGAGGTAAAAGTGAGTCCCGTTATTTGTTCTTTTACTTGACAGTCCTAATTTTTTTAGTTGTCGCCTAGATTTTCCTCCTTTTAAGTACCTTAGGAGAGTCTAGAGCGTCCTAAATTAGAGGTCCTAAACACCTCCAGCACCATAAGGAAGGGACGGGTAATGCACGCATAGAGTTCGCTTAATCAATAATCGCTTATATAATCACTAAGGGGAGGGTAATTGGGTAGTAAAGGATATGATGACTTGTGCTAATGCCATGTGTAACCCCTCTAGTTGAGGAAGGTTTACCTGGTATTGCATAGATGTGATCCTATAGGCTAATAAACCTAGGACTTCCCTTATTTTTATACATATGTGTGCTTAGACTGCTTTATTTGTTTAATGACTAATTCACAAAATAAATTTGGTCGGGACCCACCATTGTGGACCTCGAGGGGTGCCTAACACCTTCCCCTCAAGGTAATTTCAAGCCCTTACCCAATCTTTGGTAACGCAAATCGGTTTATATGAATTATTTGCAATAGGTGCCCTAACGCACCTTAAACCCGTTAGGTGGCGACTCTTCAACTTCTATACCCCTTTCCCAAAAGGAAATGAGTTGTCCCAAAGAATGTTGAAACCCTGACTTCCGCTGCAAAGAGGAAAAAAAGGGGGCGCGATAGCATGGCGACTCTGCTGGGGATTTTATGCTTTTACCATAACAAATTTGCTTTGTGAATTAGTCTAAACATGCCTTACTTTGTTAATACTTGCGCACCCTTTCCCTTTCCCGTATGTGAACTTAACTGCTTATTTTCAAATATTTATTTCCTCAATACGAAACTAACTTGTTTCTTTGTTTTCCTTTTTAACGTCTTTCAATTATAAATACTATATTTATTTCTTTTCTAACATGCAAATACGTGACAACATGTTATTTACTGCTGCATAAATCATGCTCGACATCATATTCCACTCGTGCCAAAACAATCTTTTTGCAATGCTTGATGAGTGGTTGCGCTCTTCTAATATATCACTCTTTAAATTCGGAAAGGCTTATTTGCGGTAAAACTAGTCGATCAGCAGTGCAGTCAACGGTTCCGTGCCTTTACCCCTCAAGTTTTCCGCTTGAGGGTACCAGTCTAGACCCCCATAGTAACCTTACTCTTATTATAATTGTGCATGCCTCATGGTCAAATCTAGTCGGGTTAATATGTTGTCCACATAATAACCCTTTAAGACGAGCCTTATCCAATAGTCCACCGGGGTTTCCATAATCCCAACGGACGCAACCACGTTTTGTGCATTAATTTGGAGAACTAAATGCCAATATGCTAATCAGGAGTATAAAAATAGTCGAATAGGGTGGGGGAAAAGGCTAACCTTTTTGTTTTGCAGAAAATGAGGCATGAGGTCCCCAGATTCGGCATGGTCAGCAACATACCACCACTACTACTAGACTGGTGGGAGGATCTTTCCTCAAGTGACAAGAAACATGTGAGAAAATACTTGGGCAATTTACCTTCCCTGTTAGAAATCCAACAAACAACATGATGATTGAAGCTGCAACCTTATTCTGGGACAGTGAGAGGACCGTGTTTCGTTTTGGGGATATAGAAATGACACCACTCCTGGAAGAAATTGGGGGATTTGCTGGACTGCCTTGGGACAGCCCTGGGCTATTGGTACCAGAGAACCGCACTGGTTAGGGGTTCCTAAAGATGATGGATTTAAATAAGAATGCTGACTTGGAGTGCCTGAATAAATCCTATATACCCTTCGATTATTTGTACAAGAGATACGGTCATAGAAGTTTTACCGTATGTTCCATGATGAATTTTCTATCACTTCTCTCGGTCACATCCATTGCAGAGTTATTGTATTCATTGTATGCTTCTTGGGTAGTGTTCCCAATGAAAAGGGAAATAATCCACACTAGACTGTCCATAGTCGCCAAGACTTTAATGGAGGGAATCGAGGGACGGACATACACCTTAGTCCCTATGATCATAGCCTACATCTACCAGATTTGGACCGCTGCCAAAAAGGGTTTAAACATTTTGAGGGTTGTAATTTGCTGCTACAACTGTGGTTACTGGAGCATCTTCAAAAGGGTTAGTATCGCCAGGAATTTACGTGAAGGGCTTGGAACGATCATATTGCCTTCCATCACCCTAAGAGGACGATTTAAATTCCGGACAGGTTTGCCCAACCAGAAAGTGCCAAACAATGGGTAGATTTCTTCGACAATTTGACTGAACAACATATCCAGTTGATGTTTGAATGGTTCCCGACTGATGAGTTCATCATCAAGTCCAGGGACGCTCCTCACTTAGTTTTGATCGGGTTAAGGGGAATATACCCCATGTTCCCATCAGGGTTATGAGGCACGCAGGCAGGAAACAGGTCATACCACAGGTTGCAAAGATGAGCCATTTCAGAGCAGACATTCAAGACGACGACATCCCTTACAGGTTCCAAGCTCAGCATATGTGGAACTGCAAGATCATTGTAGAAAAGAACACCATTGAGCCAGACAGGTATCACGTAGGGTGTGCACCCTTTTATCCAGAATGGTTAGAGGACAACCTAGATGGGACGATGAAGCCAATAACCGGTCGGGGAAACAGGATCATAGATGAAGATACCGAGGCCCAAGTCAAGTACAACAGACTGCGCAAAAGGGTTCATGATTCCGAGACTGAACATAAGGAGATACACGAGACAAATATGAGGTTGATCAATGAATGGAAGGAGATGGCTATCACCTCCAATAGAAGTTTAGAATATCTGGATCAAGGTTTGGTGGAGCTAGAGGTTGATCAATGAATGGAAGGAGATGGCTATCACCTCCAATAGAAGTTTAGAATATCTGGATCAAGGTTTGGTGGAGCTAGAGGTTGATCAATGAATGGAAGGAGATGGCTATCACCTCCAATAGAAGTTTAGAATATCTGGATCAAGGTTTGGTGGAGTTGGAGGGTAGAATCATAAAGAGGATCGAAAACTACCAGAATGTTGAAGGAAGCGAAGGAGGACATTTAGACAGAGCCTACCTGCTGCTGGGTCTGCGCGAGCTGGGGAACTTGGTTGATGGAGTTAGGAAGATCAAGTCCGGTGAAGGTCCTTCTGGGACCAAGAAGACTAGATTTACTTGCTTTCCTAAATGTAATAAGGCCAAGTGCCAATAGTGACTTATCTTTATCATCTTAGTATCATTTTGGGATTCGCCTATTTTTATATTAATGAAATGAGGCATTTATGGCATTTAAGTTCTCCAAATCAACTTGTCGCTAGTCCTACCTCGGGCACAACGAGGCTCCCAAATTAGGACGCGAGTTTACCTTTCTGCAATATGTGTTTAAATACTGCAAATACTCTTTCAAAATCCTTACTGACTTGGCTACCTTTTGTTTTTCTTCTTTCTTTTTGCTTATTCCCATTCCCCAAAGGTTGGTTTGTTCATACTGGCATCATCAGCTTATCACACAAGATCTAGGGGCCCTCCACCTTCTCCTCCTCCTAGTCCACCAAAAGGCAAAGGAAAAGCAAAGATGGATGATCTGAACGGCACCAGAAAAGAAATCACTACACATGTTGAACATGCAGAAGCTTCTGATGGTCGGGGTACTCAGTCCCCAAATGATGCAGTTTCACGGCTTGAACAGAAACTACTGGAAATCCAGGGTGAGCTCGAGCATGTCCGGAATGTAGCAAACCTATCCTTCTCACTCAATGTCCCAAACATCAGTCATCCAACACCCAGAACCCCGCACCACCTCAAAACACACCCAACAAGCGCCCACAAAATCCTCCTGCACCTCACCATTATACAACACCACCACAAAATCAAACTATCCCTCCACAGTACCAGCAAAACACCTACTATACTCCACAAAATACTCCACATTTCATTCCCGAACCCCAAAACTCCACCAATGATCATCACTATACCCAAACTCCAGGTCACCAAAACAACCCTATATATGTGGAGACCCTACCTCACTCCACTCAACCCATATCCTATGCACCGGAATCTGCTAACAAGGACATGCCTATTAAGAACCTGGCCGAGGAGCTCAAGAAGTTGACCAGTCGGGTTCAAGGCGTAGAAGGAGGCAAAAGGATAGAAGGTTTGAATTATAAAGATCTATGCATACAACCGGATGTAGAACTATCGTAGGGTTACAAACCTCCCAAGTTCGAGATGTTTGACGGAACAGGTGATCCCAGGTTTCATGTAAGGACCTATTGTGATAAGCTTGTCGGGGTCGGAAAGGATGAAAGGATCCGAATAAAGCTTTTTATGAGGAGTCTTACGGGAGATGCCTTGTCCTGGTACATCAGCCAAGATCCTAAGAAATGGGCCAACTAGGTAAGTATGGCATCTGATTTCATGGACAGATTCAGGTTCAACACAGAAAATGGGCCAGATGTCTTCTACATTCAGAACCTTAAGAAGAATCCTACTGACAACTTCCGCGAGTATGCTACTCGTTGGAGGTCAGAAGCATCCAAAGTCAGGTCGACACTGGACGAGGAACAAATGAACAAATTCTTTGTCAGAGCATAAGACCCGCAGTACTATGAGAGGTTAATGGTTATTGAAAACCATAAGTTCTCTGATATCATCAAACTCGGGTAAAGGATCGAAGAAGCCATAAAAACGTGATGGTAACAAACTTTGAGGCATTGCAGGCCACTAATAAAGCATTGCAATCAGGGGGTATATCGAAGAAGAAGGATACAGGAACAGTGATGGTCACCCAAGGACCCAAAACTCCATTTGTATATTGTACCTCCCCACTTGCGTATCCAGCACCTCCACCCAAATATCAACCATCACCTCCGCCCACATATCAACCATCACCTCCACCCACATATCAACCATCACCTCCACCCACATATCAACCCTTATCTCCTAGATATTCCCATCCAGCCATTGCTTACCACACCTATAATTCCAAACCATATCATTTTCATTCACCTCCAACTCGTCAAAACTACCCAAGACCGCGACCTAACTTTGATCGTAGAGCAACCAAACAATACACTGCCATTGCTGAACCCATCGACCAGCTGTATGAAAGGTTGAAGGTTGCTGGTTACATCACTCACATTCCTGTTGTCGCCCTGGAGAACTCATCTCAATGGGTCAATCCAAACAAGACCTGCGCATACCATTCTGGCATGAAAGGGCACACCATTGACGAATGCCAAACACTGAAGGATAAGATCCAGACCTTGATTGACAACAAGGTCATCACGTCAAAGGAAGCTACGCCTAATTTCTGCAACAACCCCCTCCCAGATCATAGGGGTGAAGGTATCAACGTGATAGAAACATATGAGGAATGGGATCCGAGGGATCAATTGGACTTATCAAAGAGAGTGACAATCCTTAGAAACCCACATTCACACTCAATCCTATTATAGTGCAGATACAGCCGCTAGTGGAGGTTGAGGTAACTACATCAGTCCCATTTGAATTTGAGGTGGCACCGCCTGCAGCTGCACATGTTCCATTCAAGGTGGAAGTAGTCGCACCATTTACAGTGACAGTATCAACCACACCACCTTTCGACACCAAGTTTGTACCCTGGGATTATGTGGCTGAAGCTAGAAGAATAGGAAAGATCAAAATGGAAGAATCTAGTGTCGCGCAAGGGATGACCAGAACGGGAAGAGTCTATACACCGAGCATTTGGGAGAATCTAGCAAACATGCCTCTAATAGACCGCCCGTTATTGAAACAGGCTCAAATGACCTTTGGGGAAAAGTGCAAGCAAGGGAGTATTCGGTCATCGATCATCTAAACAAGATGCTAATATATCTATCATGTCGCTGCTAAAGAATTCAGAAGTGCACAAGAATGCTCTCTTAAAAGTATTGAGTGAAGCATACGTACCTAACAACATCACCGACAGAGAAATGGCTAATATGGTGGGGCAGGTGCTGGAAAGTCATAAAATTACCTTCCACGAGGACGAGCTTCCACCTGAGGGTTTGAATCAAAACAGGGCACTACATATCACAGTGCAATATGAAGACAATTTTATTGCTAGGGTCCTTATCAATGGGGGATGCAGTCTCAATATTTTCCCATTGACAACACTGAAGAGGTTGGGGAAAGGCATTTATGAGATCGGAGAGGGGACTATGAATGTGAAGGCATTTGACGTGTCTCAGAGAGCTACCATTTGGGAAATTAATATCTATCTGCAGATGGGGCCTACGTTGTTTGATGTCAAGTTTCATGTGTTGGACATATCTGCATCCTACAATCTATTATTGGGACGACCATGGATACACATTGTTGGGGCTGTAGCATCAATCTTTCATCAGGTAGTAAAGTTCGAATGGAACCACCAATAAGTCATTATCCCTGGAGATGGGAGCAACCCCATTTACACCCGCCAGACTATCCCGATGGTTGAAAATAGAAGAAGGTTGGGAGGAAAGACTTATCATCATATCGAGCGGGTCAACACCATTGACAAATATAAGTGGTGGGATAGAAAGATAGCAAGCATGATGAACTGTAGAGGGTATGAGCCTGGCAAGGGTCTTGACAAAAGTCTTCAAGGCATCACCAAACCAATACAGCCAAAGCGTCATGGTACCACTTTTGGGATGGGATATCGGTACACCTAGCAAGAGAATAGAAATTGGTCACCACCGTTGAGTGGTCCGTACTATCCACTTGAGCATCCTGTACCACACCTGAGTTAGACTTTCCAGCAGACCGACGTCATATGGGGATCAGAGGAGGAGGAAGCACTGGCAGCCTTGAGAAACCTATTCCTGGAAGATGACGACATGGATTGTTGAGTAATTGTTGAGGAGAAGGAGGAGGAAGGCTCTACCATCTGAGCTGTGGAGAGAGGATCATTCCTCAAGAATTGGACTGTCAGACCATCCAGGGCCCGACGAGTCCCGGGGTAGCAAGGCTGAACATCATCATCTATTTTATTTTTTGAGAAAATGATGATTTCCCTTTTGCATTTTTTTTTAAAATAATCTTTCCAAATGTTCCAAAATGATGTCTTAATTATTGAAAAATCGCATTTGTTTGACTCTTTCAATGAATTGATGTTTACTATTACCATTTTCTCTCATATCTTTATCTATATAGCATTACTATTTCATATCTTGATGAACCGACAATTGTGACATGTAATGAGACAACGCAAACAAGGATAGTGATTCGGAGGAAGAACATGTCATACCCGAGGAAACCGTCAGAGAAGTGGAAGACTTTGAGAACAAGCCTAAGTCCAACCTGGACAAAACAAAAATAATCAACTTGGGAGATTCTGAAACTATCAAGGAGACTCGAATCAGCATCCACTTGTCGCCATCAGAAAAAGAAGAATACACACACTTCTTCAAAGAGTATAAGGACATCTTTGCATGGCCATACGATGATATGACTGGGTTAAGTACATCCATTGTGGCTCACAAATTTCCCACAAACCCAATGTGTCCGCCACTAAAGCAGAAACTCAGGAAACTCAAGCTTGATATGAGTTTGAAAATAAAGGAGGAGGTTACTAAGCAAATTAAGGCCAAGGTCCTCAGGGTGGTTGAATACCCAACTTGGTTAGCCAAAATCGTGCCAGATCCAAAGAAGGATGGGAAGGTCAGGGTCTGTGTCGATTATTGGGATCTTAATAGAGCCAGCCCAAAGGATGATTTCCCGCTTCCAAACATACACATCCTAATCGATAATTGTGCCAAGCATGAACTCCGATCATTTGTAGATTGTTTCTCAGGTTATCATCAGATTTGGATGGACGAGGAGGACGTTGAGAAAACGGTTTTCATCACACCTTGGGGAGTGTACTGTTATAAAATGATGCCCTTCAGCCTAAAGAATATTGGAGCCACCTACATGAGGTCTATGACTACCATCTTTCATGACATGATACATAAGGAGATCGAGGTATATGTGGACGACATCATCATCAAATCCAAGAAAGCCACGGATCATATAGCAGACTTGAGGAAATTCTTTGACAGATTGCGGAAGCACAACCTGAAATTAAACCCCGCAAAGTGTGCATTTGGGGTTCCTGCCGGAAATTTACTTGGATTCATCGCCAGCCGTCGAGGCATAGAACTGGATCCGTCAAAAGTCAAAGTCATCCAGAAGCTGCCACCGCCAAAGAGTAAGAAGGATGTAATGAGTTTCCTGGGATGACTAAACTACATCAGCCGATTTATAGCCCAGTCCACAGCCATATGTGATCCAATTTTCAAGATGTTAAAGAAGGATTCCGCAACTAGTTGGACCAAAGATTGTCAAAAGGCTTTCGACAAGATCAAGGAGTACTTATCAACACCACCAGTCTTGGTCCCTCCAGATCCAGGTAGACCCTTTCTACTCTACCTTGCAGTACTAGATGGAGCTTTCGGTTGCGTTCTGGGGCAGCATGACGAGACAGGGAGAAAAGAGCAAGCTATCTATTAACTAATCAAGAAATTTACTCCATACGAAGCGTGGTACTCTCTACTGGAACATACCTGTTGCGCTCTGACTTGGATAGCTCAGAAACTGAGGCTCTACTTATGTGCTTACACAACATACCTCATATCAAGGATGGATCCCTTGAAATATATCTTTCAGAAGCCCATGCCCACTGGCAAGCTGACTAAGTGGCGAATATTGTTAAGCGAGTTCGACATTGTCTATGTAACTTAGAAGGCGGTCAAAGGACAGGAACTGCAGATCACCTTGCTGAAAACCCTGTGGAAGGAGAATATGAACCCTTGAAAATGTATTTTCCCGATGAAGAGGTATTATTCATAGGAGAAGACATTGTTGAGTCCTACGACATATGGAGGATGTTCTTTGACGGAGCAAAAAATTTCAAAGGAGTCGACATTGGAGTTGTCTTGGTATCGAAAACTGGCCAACATTATCCGGTATCTGCTAAACTCAGATTTACATGCACCAACAAGTGGATAAGTATGAAGCTTGCATACTAGGACTCAACATGGCCATCGACATGAATATTCAGGAGCTGCTAGTGATCGGTTATTCAAATTTTCTTGTACACCAGGTACAAGGAGAATGTGCCACCAAGAATTCCAAGATATTTCCATATATGCACCATGTGCAGGAATTGAAGAAGAGGTTCACATAGATAGTTTTTCGGCATGTTCCCAGGATTCAGTACAAGTTTGCTGATGCATTGGCCACTTTGTCATCCATGATACAGCATCCAGACAAGAACTTCATTGATCCTATCCCAGTAAGGATCCATAGCCAGTCGACATATTGTGCCCATGTTGAAGAAGAAACAGACGGGAAACCTTGGTTCCACGATATCAAAGAATATTTGGCAAAAGAAGAATACACAGAGCATGCAAATCATACTCAGAAACGTACGCTTCGGAGGTTGTCCAAATAATTTATTCCACATTGGAGGAACCTTGTACAGAAGAACTCCTGATTTGGGATTACTAAGGTGTGTCGACGCAAAATAAGCTTCTAGGTTACTTGAGGAGATACTTGCTGGGAATTGCGGCCCGCATATGAACAGCTTTGTCTTGACCAAGAAGATACTTAGGGACGGTTATTTCTGGATGACTATGGAGATGGATTGCATCGAGTATGTCCAAAAATGCTACCAATGTCAAGTACATGCAGATATGATAAAAGTGCCGCCAAATGAGCTCAATGCAACAAGTTCACCTTGGCCATTCACCACCTGGGGAATGGATGTCATTGGTCCAATCAAGCCCACCGCGTCAAATAGGCACTGATTCATCTCTATAGTTATAGATTACTTCACCAAATGGGTCGAAGCGGCATCTTACAAGGTAGTGACTAAGAAAGTCGTGGCAAATTTTGTCCGCGACCGAATTGTTTGCCGATTCGGAGTTCCGGAGTCCATCATCACTGACAATGCCGCCAATCTCAACAGTGATCTGATGAAAGCCATGTGTGAGACGTTCAAAATCAAGCACAAGAATTCCACAGCCTATAGACCTCAGATGAATAGAATTGTAGAATCCACCAACAAGAATATCAAGAAGATATTGAGAAAAATGGTAGAAAATCACAAACAACGGCACGAGAAGCTATCATTCGCTTTATTGGGATACCGTACCATGGTCTGCACATCAACCGGGGCAACTCCCTACTTACTGGTTTATGGTACGGAAGTTGTTATTCCTGCCGAAGTGGAGATTCCTTACTTGAGGATCATACAAGAAGCTGAGCTCAGCGACGCAGAATGGATAAGGAGCCGTTATGAGAAATTAGACCTCATAGACGGAAAGAGGATGAGTGCAGTGTGTCACGGGCAACTTTATCAGAACATAATATCCATAGCCTTCAACAAAAGAGTCAAGTCGAGACAGTTCGCACCGGGGCAGCTGGTGTTGAAGAAGATCTTTTCGCATCAGGATGAAGCCAAAGGGAGATTCTCTCCCAATTGTAAAGTTCCTTACATGGTTCACATAGTATTTACAGGAGGAGCCCTTATACTTGCAAAAATGGACAGAGAAGTCTGGACAAAACCAATCAACTCAGATGCAGTCAAGCGGTACTATGTGTAACAATTTATATTTCCGCAAATGATGTAAATTAAAATAAGCTCGACCTGATTCCCTTTTAAGAGGGGATACGTAGGAAGCCCTATGAGTACGATCAAAATTCAATAAAAATCCTTTTTCCCACATAATCAGAAATTGGAGCAGAATTTTGAGGAGAACCCTCAAAATTCCGAAGCAAGTTCAGCCAATCACAGCATGGACAGCAGTCAGGGATGTTTATCCATCTAACTGGGGAAAATTTTTGAGGAGGACCCTCAAAATTCTATAGCGAGAGAAGTTGCAATGTCTTAGATCGTGTCACCATCACTGGTTTATCTAACCAATTTCTTAAAAATGTATTTTACTGCGTCTTTGCAAATTATGCATACTTGCTTGATAAATAACTCTATTTAGCAAACGCTACCCCCAATGATTGGAACAGGATCTTCCGACCGAGCAAAGAAAGTCAAGCAAGCCTACTGAGGCACGAACCGACCTTCCCCACAGAACTCACAATTTTTCTTTGAATGCAGGAACAGGAAACATGCACACCTCGGAGTCACAACCTTCATAACAACCACGATACTGAATCCACTTCCAGCTAAGAAATACTCTGCTATCATCTGCTATATTTGCATGGTACTAAGCCATGTCCCAAACCGTGCATGAGGCTAAGCTATGCCTCTCTATTTGCATAAGGCTAAGCACTGCCTTCTACTTGCATGAGACTAAGCTCTGTCTCAACCTTGCATGAGGCTAAGCCATGCCTCCTACTTGCATGGGGCTAAGCCCTGACTCCTATTTGCATAAGGCTAAGCACTACCTTCTACTTTCATGAGACTAAGCTTTGTCTCCACCTTTCATGAGGCTAAGCCCTGCCTCCTATCGGCATAAGTCTAAGCATTACCTTCTATTTGCATGGGACTAAGCCATGTCCAAATCTTGCATGAGGCTAAGCCCTGCCTCCTACTGGCATGAGACTAAGCTCTGTCTCGACCTTGCATGAGGTTAAGCCTTGCCTCTTATCTGCATAAGACTAAGCATCGCCTTGTATTTGCATGGGACTAAGCCCTGTCCCAAATCTTGCATGAGGCTAAGCCCTGCCTCCTACTTGCATAAGGCTAAGCACTGACGTCTATCTGCATGGGACTAAGCCATGTCCCAAACCTTGCATGAGGCTAAGCCTTGCCTCCTATTTGCATAAGGCTAAGCATTTCCTTCTATCTACATGAGACTAAGCTATGTCTCCACCTTGCATGAGGCAAATCCCTGCCTCATATTAGCACAAGTCTAATCACCGCCTTTTATTCGCATGAGACTAAGCCCTGTCTCAATCTTTGCATGGACTAAGCCCTGTCCCGAACTTCGCACGAGATTAAGCGTTGTCTCCCATGCATTATCCATTTTCTCGGCTTCGGGCTAAGTTATGCCCTCAAATTCATACAAGACTAAGCCTTGTCTTGTTGCTCTTGACATCATATTGTTGCATCTCATGGGCTGAAATATCGCCAATTTGTCCAAAGGCGTCATAGTCTGAGGCATCATCCTCATAGCTGGAAGACAACATGTCATGGCCTGAGGATCTCTCAAATTTGCATAGCATTATTCAAAGGCGTCATGGTTTGGAGGCACCATTTCCATTTCCCAAGGACATCAATTCATGGCATTAGAATCCCTCGCTGAACAATTCATGGCCCAGGGCATCATGGTCTAAGGACGTCATCCTCAAACCGTCCAAAGACGATTTTTCATGGTCTGGAGGGAATTTGCATCATGTTTAAATTTATATGCAAATATATGCTTGTAGTACCTCTTTACTTGCAGGTGACCCGATGAGCAACCACTACCCCAACAGGAGCAATCCCACTCACGTTCCTTCACACTATCTCAAACTTGACCGCAACTATTTAACCAATCCCAAAGTCTTGCGTCCGTTCTTGTGGTAACTTCATCAGTATGTTCCGCCGATGGATCCAGAACTACACAGCCTCATTCCTGTAAAACCAAGGATATGTAGGCATCTCGAAAACCATAGTGCAACCTAAATCTCTCAAACCAACTCGCTCGGTCAAAAGTTGGCCATCATATCTTTACCCGACAACTCTTTCCATCCTTCCCGGGTAAAGAGGGGCAACTGTTGATACCCAATTTTTCCTATAATATTTTCAAAAATGCATATATACCTTCAAAACTATGCATTAGCATCAATTAATATTTTTCCACAATTTCCGCATTTTTAAGGATTTTAATTAATTTATCCCAGTATTCTTATTTATATAAATAATTACTAATTGCATCAAAAATGACTTTATAACAATTTCATGGCTTAATTCTTCTATTTATATTTATATTAAGCTTAAATTATTTCACAAATAGGCACATTTATATTTTTTGGCTATAATTGCAATAACTTTGCAATTATAGCCCATGTGTGTGCATTGTTACATTATTTTACCATAGCTAGGTGTATTTTTAAAATATTAAGTAATTATTTTAAAATATTTCTATGCCTAAAAATTATTTTTATAAACTGTTAATTATTTTTATAAATTATTTTTATCAATTATTCGGGTATTTAACAAATAGATTTTTTATTTCAGACCTAACCTCTTTTAATACCAGCCCAAAACCCCTTTTAATATTTACCCAAATGCTTTTAAAGGACCAGCCCAAACCCCTTAGGCCCAACCTGCACCTACCCGACCCAATAACCCCTTTAATTGCGGTCGTCGATCTTTTATATCAACGGCCCACGATTAAACTTTCCTTATTAATGCCTAACCTCCCACCCCCACCCCCACCCCCCCACCCCCTTCTTCTCATTTCGCCGTCACCCGTTTCCCTAACCCCTTCAATTCTCTCTCAACTCGCCCTAACCCTAATCGCTGTCACCGACGAAAACCTCCTCTTTATGGTGTTTCCGTGCATTCTCCGACCACCACCGGTCTCCTATACTCACTGGTTGTTTGATTTCATGAGTTCTTAGAAGAACCTCGTAGAGATTCAACCTGTGCTTGCCTAAAAATTGTTTACCGGCCTGTCTCAGGCCACTTCCGTTTGTGAGTATGGATTCCTCTTGCTTTTAGTATGAATCCATGGATTTTTGATTGATTCTCTTCATCTCTACTATTTTCTATAAACCCTAGTTTTACTACTGGTCGAATCTTCTCAGATCTTTACAGATCTGAAGTGATTCTAGTGTTATCAGGTATTTTCCTTTAAAAAACTCTTATTTTAATTAATTGTTTCGACTTCATTTACTCTTTCTAAAATTTTGTTTTTTTTTTAGCAAATTATACTACCAGGCTGAGTGCCTAGTAGCTATTTTATTAATACTAATTCCAAAACAAATTATAGAAGTGTTGTCCTACTAACTAGGACGATAAATTATGAAACTACATAGAAACTAGAATCAAAATTGGGCTTATTCGGCCCAATAGTGATGTAGTAATTAAAGAACTTACTAAAACTAGCTAAAATGGTAAAATACACAATTAAAATTTGCTGCCTTTGTAATTGCATGTGTAGCCACTTTCTCATTTGCACAATTAATCCCACTCAATAGGCCTTGTGTAGTCCAATTTGCACAGCAATCCCTTAATTCTTGGCCTAGTTCCAGCGTCCAGGCCCAATTCATGTAGCCTCTTGCCTGGCCCAATTTCCTGGGCCCAGTCCTATAACCCAGCCTTAAGTCTCGTATGTATGTAATAATACACAGACTTAGGCTCATTTCTCGACTCTTCCACTTTCCTATTCTCTCACTCTGACCTAGCTTCTTCTTCTCGTCCTTAACGCCTGTGGCGATTTCACTCCACTGGATAGGTAAGTGTCTCCATTGTAGCTTAATACCTTCATTTATGTTGATTTTCCTCTCCTCATACCTTTTATTGTTCTTGTTTCTTCTCTCGCTTGGGCTATTTGCTTACCATCGACACCTTCGAGCTGTTCCTATTAAAATCGACACCTTCGAGCTGATGAGTGTCTCGATCTGAGCTGGTAAGCTTCTGATTCTTCGCCTATGTGTTTCATTTCTGGTTTGTGTTTGATTTTCGTCTGTCCTCCTTGATTTGATGCTGACTCCTCTTGCTCTATCTTCTTCAATTTGATTTCCACTGCAACTGCTCCTCCAATGAGCTGGTGAGTAGTTCAATCGGAGCTCTTCTTCTCCATTTCTGATGTGACTTAGAATTTTCTTTCTTATCATTATTTGTTTCTTGTGATTCATGGTTCCTGCCTGTGAGACCCAGCTGATTCCCTTGTATGTGAGGGGTGATGTCCAACCAGCTGATTCACCATTATAGTGTAGCATCTGTATTGTCCATATCCAAGACACAGGTANNCATGGTTCGTGCAGTTGAGGATCGAAGTCAACCGTGTCGAGCCAGCTTTGTGACTTTGCCTCTGTGATTTCCAAGCCACAGGTACTACCTCTTTCTCTAGTTTTTGTTTTTTCCATTTAGCTTGACTGAAAACTGTTATGTGATTCCTATTTGTGCTCTTTATCCATCTTCATGTCCCTCTTTCTTCCCTTAAGGTTTGATTATTTAGCACCACCCTTAGGGAATGTATTTGG
>ML258134.1:7196-22143 GCA_005239495.1 Nicotiana undulata | reverse complement strand
TAGTCCGGGCATGTCATCATAGGACCAAGCAAACACGTCTTTGAATTCAAATAGAAGTTGAATTAGAGCGTCCCTAACTCCTTCATCAGTGTGGACGCTTATCATGGTTTCTCGAACCTCTTCTGCATTACCCAAGTTGACGGGTTCTGTTTCGTTTAAGTTCGTCTTAGGCTTATTCTCGAATTGTTCTAATTCTCGGTTTATTTCCCTAAAAGCCTCTTCTTCGTCATATTCCGGTTCTTGACTCATTATTTTGAGGTTAGACAGCGTATTAAGATCAGAGCATGAAGTCCGCAAACATGTCATGTTATTTAAAGCCGCATTATTAGGACTGAAAATAAGAAAAATAGGCAAAAATCAGAAGGAATAATAAACTATAAAAATTTTATTTTTCATTTCATTGAATTTGAACATAGGAGGGTTTACATCGGAATTCAAAAAGGCAGTAAATTAAAAACACTTGAGTTACACCCTGAAATAACTCATAGTGCAGGAAAAATGGCAAACCTGAACTACCGAGTCTCCCGCCTGACGGGGAATGGAGTAGCCTTCCAATTCTGCAACTTGGCGTTTGGGCCCATGTATTGCACCTCAGCGGAGTTTGAGCCTTCTCCCAGCTGGACCATGTTAGTTTCATACAACATTTGTTTCATGGCCTCATAGATTCCCTCGATTTCTTCAGCCGTAAAGGCCTCTTCTTCTTCTTCGACATATTGCGGTTCGATAAAAGTCTCAGTAATATGTGGGACCGGCTGAGGTAGGTCCCATCCACTGCTTTTACGGACGTCGGCCCACTTCCCATCTTCATTTGAGGCTTGGAAACCTATGCCAAAGAATTTTTTAGCGGCAGGTAGAGAGATCGGTTCGGTGATACCTTGCAAAGACACCCCAAGACCTTTTTCGGGTCTATATCCATGTTTAATCATGTCGGTAGCGACCATGATTGACACATTTGATAGGCAGGGTTGTGGGCACGGAGCACCTTCTTCATGTTGGTCGGCCGACACAATTTCAAACGCTTGATAGACGATGTGCTCACTCCCCTCTCTGGCTTCAAGACAAGGGATCGAGGGGTCTCTGTAGATTGACTGCTCGTCCTCCCCGTGGACCACTATCTCCTGGTTTTCATATTCGAATTTGACCATTTGATGGAGAGTAGAGGGTACGGCTCCAGCGGCATGAATCCACGGTCTTCCTAGCAAGAAATTGTATGAGGTATCCATATCTAGGATTTAGAAGGTTACAGTGAAGTCCACAGGGCCGATCGTCATACCTATGTCTATTTCGCCAATGGTGTCCCTTTTGATTCCATGGAAAGCACAGACATAGACATTATTCGGCCTGATTCTTTCAGTGCTGATTCCCATTCCTTGTAGTGTGGACAAAGGGCAAATATCTACCCCGGAACCTCCATCAAGCATAACTCTCTTCACATTATATCCCTCACTTTTAACTGCTATGTGTAAGGCTTTGTTGTGAGCGTCTCCCTCGGGCGGTAGATCATCCCGGCTAAAAGAAATTTTGTTGACTGCAAAGAAACGCTCGGCCATTCTTTCCAGTTGTTCGACTGAGGTCTCTGCCGGCACATACGCTTCATTCAGCATTTTCAAGAGTATTTTCTGGTGCTCGCTCGAGCCCATCAACAAAGATAAGACTGACACTTGATCAGGAGTTTTCCTGAGTTCCTCAATTGTGGCGTATTCAGTCATGTTCATCTTCTTAAAGAACTCTTCAGCTTCCTCGGCAGTGATAGATTTTTTAAGAGGGAAGCGTTTGTGTTTGTTTTTGGATAGCTCCTTCAGATTGAGGTATCCTTCAGAGGAGTTTGCTTCGATTGCTTCCCCTGTGATCTATTTCCCTTTGTATGTTACTACCGTCTTGTTGTAGTTCCAAGGGACGGTAGTAGTATTTTTTATGGGAGCTTGCGGTGCGCGACTAATAACCACGGGCTCATTCAGCCTGGGTGAAATTATTTGCCCCCGCGCCACGTATGTCCCCTGTGGTACATACATCGTCAGGTCGTTTGTCACGGCCCTGTTGAATTGTAGCCTTCTAGGCGGGCTCAACATACTTTGTTCCTTCTTGGGTGCCCTGGGGACGTAAAGAACAACGTTGGAAGGTCCCATCTTTGTTTTGGCTTCAGCTTTCCCTGTAGCTTGAGGAACGGGATTACTCTTTTTTATTTCTTTGGCTGGATTGGGTGCCGCCTTAGGCTTTTTCTCCGCATCTGTGATGGCAATGATAGCCTTCAAAGCTGGATCAAAATCTTGGTCCTTGCAGATCATGCCTATAACTGGCCCATTGTTATGGGCGGGCAGTGGATTGTTAGTCACATTGGGGCACTACCTTCTTTTGCTCTATAAGAGTCTCCACAGCCCGCTTGAGAGTCCAACAATCTTCTGTGTCGTGCCCCTCTACTCCGGAATGATAGGCACAGTTGGTACCCTGCCTGTGTGACGGCGATTGTGGATTTTGCATGTTCGGAGGCACAGGCTGCAGGAGCCCCATCTGGACCAATTTTGGGAAGAGACTTGAATATGGCTCACTGATGGAAGTGAAATTGAGTCTCCTTGGTGGCTCACGGGGGTAAGCATTGTACGGGTAGTTATTTTAAGGAGGGCGTGGATTGTATGGAGCTGGGTGAGGATGGTTATTTTTTGGGAGCGGAGCTCTGTTCTGGTTGTATTGTTGTTGCGGCCGGAGATGCGACTGAGCGTTCATTACTTCATAGGGAAAAGGGGATGTAGTGTAAGCTGCGTTTTGGTGGGGGTAGTAGTGTTGGGAGGTTTTGGGGAATGGACCTGAGTGTTGCCGAGGACCCCTGACATCGGATACCATCATGGCCCCTTCTTCCTTCTTCTTTCTGTTGGTTGCGCTCCCGGATCCGTTTTGGATGGCTTGGGAAGTTGCTCTTATGGCTGAATAGCTTAGGATACGACCGGTCTTTAAACCATTCTCAACAATTTCCTCAATTTTGATTGCCTCTGCAAATGGTTTGCCCATCGCGGACATCATATTTTGAAAGTAATTCGCTTCTTGTGCTTGCAGAAAAACACTGACCATTTTGACCTCATCCATCGGAGGTTTGACCCTAAACGCCTGCTCGCGCCACTTAATAGCGTACTCTCTGAAACTTTATGAGGACTTCTTTTTGAGGTTGGATAGAGAGTTTCTATCGGGAGCGATATCCACGTTGTATTGGAATTGTCGAACAAAGTCCCGGGCCAAGTCATCCCACACGTGCCAGCGGGATATATCCTGGTCCATGTACCATTCTAATGCAATCCCTGTTAAACTCTCTCCAAAATATGCCATGAGAAGTTCCTCTTTCCCACCTGCTCCTCGGAGTTGGTTGCAATACCTTTTCAGATGAGCTATGGGGTCCCCATGTCCATCATATTTTTCGAACTTGGGGGTTTTGAACCCGAGAGGCAAGTGGATGTGTGGGAACATGCACAAATCGGCGTAGGAGACGCTTTTCTGCCCGCTCAGCCCCTGTATGTTCTTGAGGCTCTGCTCGATACTCTTCATTTTCCGAGCCATTTACTCGTGCTCGGGGATTTTCTTATCTCATCCCAAAGTAACTTCATACTGAGGTTGTTCGGGGTATGAATTAGGAGTGACATGAGTGGCGCCCAAAAATGATGGCGTTTGGAATGCAAATGCCGGCGGTTCAAAGCTGGGCCCGGTGATAGTTGGTGGAGCCGTGGCGGAGCTCGGTGGTGCAGTGAAGATATTGGATGATGCACTAGAGAACAAGACCTAGGGGCGAACCTCAGAAGGTCTTCCGGCGAAGTGAGCCGACATAGTTGGGTATCCGAACGGTGTGGCCGGGTAACTTATAGGGATGTTAGAAGTTCCGGCTGTCCTGGGGATTATTTCGGGGAAACCCGGGATGGAACTGGGTGGTTCCCTACCATTGGACCATGCGTCCCACATTTCTAGCATGCGGCAACGCAGGATCCTATTCTCTTCAGTTGTGGCTGACTCAGACATTGGGATGACATTCGGGTCCTCCACAGAAGAGTTGACGATTGATAAGTGGCTTTCGGATGTCATTTCGATGCTTCCCTTTGATCTAGTGAAGTAGGGATGGGGAGCCAGGTTACCGCAAAACTAACCACCTTAGAAAAAACACCTTTAAGAGTGACGAAATGTTAGGTCGAAATTTTTTATCACATAGGGAAATCGCACGTTTGGGGTATGCAATGCACCTAGGCAATTAAACGCTTTCTATATGTTTTGTAATGGTTGTGTGTCTCATCCCGACTTTATTTTCTCGGATTTGAACTTTCCCTCATTTTTATCCTATTTTCATCCTTTTTGCCTTTCTCTACTACTCTTTTCTTTATTTCATTGTAATATTTTTGCTTTTTGCTTTTTTTTTTTAATTATTTCTCACTCACTTTCATTTCTTAAGATGATGATCGAATCATATGTGGATTGCCTACGTATCACGGTGCCGTGTGAATCAGATCATTACGTAGTTCAAAGGATAAATCTGAAGGAAAGAAATAAACATTTTTCGAAACTTTCATTCATTGGATAAAATAATTTCAATTTCTTGAGAAACTTCAGTACATTTTTGAAACTTTAAAAACTATAAAAGACTTAAGACACACTTTCTTGGGAATGCAAAAACTACAGTGGACTTGGACAGGACTACAACAGGAAAATAAAATACAGACTCGAGAAATATCAAAAATACATCAGTGCTTCCATTGCTTCAAGCACCCGTGGGGCATCGTTCGGCCTTGCCACGGGCCTGCATGCTATATCTTGTTGGAGGCAGTAGAGGTCATCCATTATCTTGTGGACGAAGATCATAACCGCTGAGAAGAAGGTGGTCCGAGTCATGTCTTCACACTCCTGGCATTTGGTGACATGTCTCCTGAAGCAGACGCCCGATCTGCTGAGATCTTCCCTCTAAAGCCTGGGCATCTTTGTGAGTCTGCTTTTGCCACTGTCGCAATTCTTCTTCCAACTGGGCTATCATTTCATAACATTGTTCTCTCTCTGCCTTAAACCTTTGTGCTTGTTTGGCCATCTCGTTTTCAAAGGTGGCCATTCTTTCTTTCAAACCCAGAACTTCTTGGTCGTGCTTTCTCTTCAATTTTTGCACGAATTCTGCCCTTTCTTCGGCATTCTTTGCCAACTTTGCTCGAACTCGGGTCAAATCTTCCTCGGCTTTGTCCAAATCGTCACCATAGCTACACAACGTTTGCTTGAGACTTGTGACAAGTCTTTCGTCGGCTCTACTTCTTTCGGGGTTTTCAATGGCTATCCTCATTTTTTGAATTTGAGCCCTAAGGGCTTCATTTTCTTTGTTCAACTTGTTTCTTTCCCCTTCGGCCGCAGCAATTTGTAAAGTGTTTTCAAATTTGAGTTCTCGGATCTGGGCCTCCAGTTTACTTATTGTGTCCCGGTAGTTGTTTTACTTTTCTAGCCAACCCCAATGTTCTTGTGTGTTGCTCAGTAAAATGCTGTACGTGAGGTCTTTTCGCAGGTCGCTCTGGTTCTTGGTTCTCTCGGCCTCTTCTGCCATACCAGGAAATATAGTCTGGCTCTACTTCCCCTTGAGATAAGTTTCTCATCCGAGTCTGAGGCTCTAAGAATCTGTACTAGTTCCAATTCTGACGGACCCTGTTTTCCGAAAATGTATCTCTCGGACACAACTCAATGACTTGTTGGCTTAAGTCCTCATCATGTGGAATGCCTTGTTGTCTACCCAATTGCCGTAAGACCCGATATGGGGCATGTGGATGGATACTTCGCAGACCCATTAACAAAAGATAGCACACTTCAGCGGACATATTGATAACCTCGCCGACAGGGAGCCATCCGAAAGTCCACTCGATTTGGTCGGCGGTCAATGAACTCAGATGTGAGTGCCAAGCTTCTGTTCCCTCAGGAAATTTGTGGCCTTCTACCCGAGTACTGTGTTCTTCAATACAATTCAGACCGGTTAAACCATAGTTCATGTAACCTGGACGGTGACAGAGGTGCTCGATCATCCAAATCTTTAGGAGCAAGTTGCACCCTTCAAAGAACTTTCCCCCTGACTGGCAAATTATTAGGGCACGGTAAATTTCGGCTAAGATCATTGGTATAAGAGTGCCATTGTTATTTTTTGTCATGAAATCCGCCATCCATACTAGTCCGATGTCTATCAGTCTGTCACCTCGAGGGCAGTTTAAAGTGCCCAGGAATGCTACCACAAAAGCTAACCCTATGCGGGCTTCCCATTTAGCCTGGTTCTTGTGGTGAGTTAGACCAGTATTTTGAGCTTCATAGCCCCGAGCATCTCCATACTATTTGTACAGAAAATAGAAAGTGTAGAAACCTTCAGCCAGGTGTGAGTCTTGAGTGTCACGACTAATGTTCAAAAGATCCAAGAACTTGTGTGGAGTTACTGCCCTGGGTGCCACCGGATACCGACTTCTAAGATTGTCACTGAGACCGGCATCCCCCGCTATTTCCTCTAGCGTGGGTGTCAACTCAAAGTCTGAAAAGTGGAACACGTTGTGGGCACGATCCCAAAATGACACTAAAGCTTCGACGATATCCAACCTCGGCTTGATTTTTAGAAGGCCAGTGAGTCCGCCCAAAGATTTTACGGCAGACTTTCTACTAACCTCCCCCAGGTCGCTCCACCACATATGGAGTCCCACGGGAATTTCCTCAACAGCCCTAAAAGGAGTGTTTGCAACTGTATTCATCCTGCACATTTGTTTGATTGTTTTGATTAAGAAAACAAAGTCAAACAATATTTTGACTGAAAAAGGTTTCATTTTTGCAAAAGTTTAAAAAAAAAAAAGAAATGGACCGTCTTTGCGAATACGGCCCCTCAATACTTCGGGTAGGAAGCTTTTAAGGCTGTGCTCGCTAATTGGGCCAAATTTTTTCGAAAAGACTATAAGTGACTATTTTTTGCAAAAAACAATTGGCTATTTTAGGCAAGAATAACATCACCTAATTTTGTGACCGTGTTTTCTATCTTTGTTTTGAAAATAAGGTTGGACCCGATGAGGGTTGCCTACGTATCCCACATCCGGTGAGAATCAAACAATGCGTAGTTCGGAAAATCTCGACACAATTTTGAAAAAAATATGCACCGACTTACTTTATTTCGAAATACTATTTCAGAAATTTTGGCAGAGTTTTGGGATGATCTCGAATATCGGGTTTTTTCAAAGATCGGCTAAATCCCCTATTCTATTCCTCTCTTGGTTTTTCAGTTATCTCTTTTTCTTTTCTTCCTTTTTTGTTGTTTATTTCACTTTTTATATAGCCGGTCAACAAACAATCCATAACAAAAAATGTTGTACATATAGCAAGTAGGATGCATCAGGATAGTCTTTCATTTTGGGTTCACCTGTCCTAGACGGACCCAACCCCTGTGTTGAGTCCCCTAAGTCAAATGCACGTGATGCAAATAAACGTTCCTACTAAGGATCCGACATGAGGCTATGTCATACTAGGTTTATACCCTGGGGTTATGTTCTAGACAAGGCTTACCCGAGCGGACAGCTCGAGCCGAGGTCGGGGCAGCGTACCGAGAATACAGAAGCTTCACCGGCTTTGCAACTTTTCCGTACCTCGTTCTAAAATTTGGATGACTCTAACAGAAAAGAAGTCACACGAAGTGCACACTTCCCAGATGATTTAGAAGACTTAGAGAGAAGAAGGGTTTCGGGACAGTTTTATACGCAGTTCAAATACTATCAAAGCGGTAAATGCGGCAATTAGCACATCAGGTATAAACACGCAAAATCAGATAACGAAAGCCAAAATATAACAATTTATTCTAAGCTCGAATTCTTGAACCCTGAACCAGAGATTCTGGGTCCAATCCCCAGCAGAGTCGCCAAAGCTGTCACACCTCCTTTTTCACTACCCTCGTATTGATGATGGGTAATAAGAGATTTTTTCCAGTTAAAGTGACATTATTCGATTTTTGGGATTTATTATTATTTCAGAGTCGCCACCCGGATTTTTGACGATGCTCCGGGACACCGTTTTGTTTTGAAAATCCCAAATCGAGGAAGATTTGACTCTGTTTTGATTTGTCTGCGACCAGAAATCCGAGTAAGGAATTCTGTTAACCCGGGAGAAGGTGTTAGGCATTCCCGAGTTTCGTGGTTCTAGCACGGTCGCTTAATTATTAATATTTGACCTAAATTGTCTGATTATTTACGTAATTTTTGTCGTGTTGTGCATTTACCCTTTTTAATTTTTAACCGCTTTTGACATTTATGGACTTATCTTGAAAACAAGTCACGAGGACGTGCACTTGTCTGCTTTTGAATGTATTACAATTGCGCCACATGAAATGCACCCGTAATTGCAACCCGCGATTTTATTATGATTTGAAGTTGAAGACGGGGACATGAGTTGTCGCACCCGAGTGTATATTACGTAGTCAAGACTAATGGTCATGACGATTTTATAATGCCTATTTGAGGCGATATTCGATTATTCTTTATTTTTTTCATTTTTGAAGGACTATTTTAGTTTTAAGATCAATTAGGACGTTTATGGATTTATCTTGGACAAGTTACGATGGCGTACACTTGTTTTGGAGCACATGGCAAACACGTCACATAAAATGCACCCGTGGTTGCTACATGTATTTTATTAGTTATTTGGAGTTGAGGTTCGGGGGCATGAGTTGCCACTCCCCAGTGTAGGTTATGGTAATTTGAGATAATACTTGATTTTTTACCAAATTCCAAACTAAAAATTATGATTCTACCTAAAGGGTTGCCTAAAAGTGCAATTCATGAGTCTAATAGACAACATATTTTGGGTTGTGGCCACATTTTAGCCCCAATCTATTCTAACTCTTTTGGCCAATCCTAATTTTGGCTTAATTGCAAAAGACAGGGACTATACAACTATAAAGGGAATCATGCCATCACATAGAGGGAATCGAGCTACTGATTTGCAAGTCATTTATTTAGGGAGTCAAATAAACACATTTAGCTATGGTGTTGTCTTAACAGGTTTTTAGCAATTTCAGTTGGCCTAAATTTTAATTTCATATCTGCTGAGCCTTGTTCAACACTGTTTACACATGTCACAGTGTTTGCAAACTCATAATATTCAAAACGTATGAGACGGATTTGAAGAGACGGATTTCCGTTTGTATTTCATGAGAGTCAACGGATATAGAGCACTTATTTGAAATCTCAGCAGATGTTTACAAGTTCATACAAACGCCTTTGAACTATAAAATTTATACCTATTTTTTCGGCAATTCAGTTTGGAAACGAAAAGGAAAGATTTTTCTTTTGTTGTTTGTAAATCAACGAAGTTTTTATGAAACAAATATCCTCAAACCTATAATCTTCAAGATAATTTCCTTTTACATATATACATATATATATATTGAGATCGTGTGAAAGAGGAGGGGTTTTTGACCATAATCCAACCATTACAATAATTATCAAAATACATAAATAAAAAAAACTGACTTAGTTTTATGAAATGGGAAAGGCATAAACTTATCATGGTTTTAATCGAGTCCCTTCTTTACAATTAGTACAAAAGAAAACTAATTTATTACATTCTCTTTTTCTACTGTACATTTCCATAGTAAAATAACAACAAAGGAGTAATGTAAATCCGTTGTTGCTCCTGTGCGAGCTTGCACCCCTTCACGTCTTCAGCTTGTGTTTCCACATAACTTTGGTCACTTTAGGCATTCTCTAAGGAGTGAATCTGGCCATTTATAGGTTCAGATCCCCTTCCTTGATGTCTTCTTACCAGTTTTTGACTCTCTATATAACAACCTAACTATTAAGTATTTGGGCATTTTATTAAGGGGTGAATCTGACTATTAGAAAGTCAGATCCATCCACCCTAATACAGATTCAACTAGCCATACAATTTGTACCCCCTCACATGGTAATTTAGTAATTAAAGTAAATATTTGTGCACTATTATGGGGTGAATATGACCATTAGAAGGTCAGATTCATCTACCATCGTGCAGATTCTCTTGATAGAGACTGAAAACAAGCACAAAGCAAATATTCAACTCATTCTTATTGATACTAACAACACAAGATTCGTATATTCATAGTCTAAATTCAATAGGAGTCAAGTAGCACTAGACAGATACCACAACAACAGTTTAGAATTCAGGTTATTGCACAAACAGAAAGAAAAGAAACTTTAGCTATAAATACAGATTTGCACATCAATAAGAAATAGAAGTTCAGATCTGGAAATTTCATGTAGAGTAAGCTGTTACATACCTTTTTAAAGAGAAAAAAATAGAAGTCCGACCAAATAAAGGTCAAGCAAGTATGAAAAACAACAAGTAATGAGAGAAGACCCAGCAGCAACAGACAGCAAACGAGAAACAGGCAAACCCAATAGGAAATTAACCCAGGAAATTCGAGTGTAGACACTTAAAATTCTCATAATCAGGATACCTAAGAAGAACAAGAATCTGATTATAAAAGCAGTGTACTGATAGGTTTTCTTCAAAGGAAATAACCATATTTCTTTTCTCTTTTTTTTCTACTGATTTTTGAAAGTTTTTTTTTATGAGCAGCCGGTGCTGCTATGATTTTTTGTGTGTGTGTGTGTGTAGAGCTTTTTCAGGTCCAAGTGTGTAATAAAAAGGTCCAGAATATGTAAAAAGAGAGTCTATTTATAGGTATTTGGGAATAGGGTATCTTTTTGAATATTCCCAATTCAAAAGCTGAAAATAGTACAAAATAGTACATAGGGCAGCTGTCAACCTTATCTTTGGACAGTTGTACCCCATTCTAGAACATTCCTATCAATTACAGCCCTTATCCTCTTTTAAAGTTACTATTTTACCCTTAAAAATCTGATTTTATGATATTTTCCTAACTCTAGAAGTTTCTTGGGTTGTTACACCCAAGATTCTTCAGTTGTAATTCCTAAACTACCCCCTTAATATCCTTAGAATTACCCCTTAAGGTTAATTAAGGTTATTTATTAACTTGGGTTAAGAACTTGAAATTGATTCATCATTAACTAGAGATTAAGCTTAGGTGAATTATTTTAGATTTAGACCTAATTGTGATTAACTCAATTTGAGTCATTAGACTTAATCAACCTAATTGAGTGATCAACTAATTAACCATTAGTGAAGTTGCAATTAGCTAACTCTTAGCTTAGTACGTAATAACTTAATTATTTCCTAAGTTAGGAATTAAACCGATTCAGGTGATTCAAAAAATGTGTTGTTAGACTTAGCTATTACAAAAATATCACTTGAATTAGATTATCCTTGATTTGGGCTTGGGTTATTAACTAAATTTATGTGACTAATTAATTGTTCTAGGACTTATATAAAAGAAACGATTTATCTTAATTAGAAATCAGGACTTAGTTGATTGTATTAGTAACTAAACTTTTAATGAGGTTAGGAGCCTAATCTTCTTTAAGAGGTGAGGTTAGATAATAATTAATTTAGATTAGTTAGTTTGGGTCCTTAAACTTAGTCAATGACTTATCTTAGTTGTCAATTTAAGCTTAAGCAGCCAAGTGTAATTATTCCTAATTAACTCACTTAATGACTACTTGCTCAGGCTGAAATCAGTGGTTGGTCAGAGCATTTTACACATAAATCTCAGGCCTATTGGTTGAGGTTGAGTTAATGGAGTAAAGGTCATTCTAATTCACTGTTTCTCAAATGCTTAGACATGCAGATTTTATGTTGATCTATAATCAGTTGCCTCATAATTCTTCTTGATCAAAACAGAAAAGAACCAGAGAAATTAAAAGGTAATTCTAACATTAATAGGGTTGGGAATCTTAAATAAAAGATTACCTTTTTACCCGAGCAAGGATAATTATGAAATTTAGTTACTTAGCAATTAACTTAGCTACTTACACAATTAGACATGCAACAGTCAGTCGACAAACCTTATGGTAACTAAGCGAGGCAGTCAAACAGAAAACTCAAGGCTAGGAATCAAAATCGAAATTCAATTTTACAAACAACATGTGACTAGGCAAGGAAGTTTTATGGAATCCTAATAGTATTTATTAAGAGCCTGGGCGATTTAACATTTAACCATTAGTTTTTTAACACAGAAATAATCAAGGGGAATGAGGGAGGGGAAAGACAGTTTGGATAGGACAATGAGGAAACCTAAATCAATAAACACATTTAACAATATGCTATGTTCAGAATTAAAACAAGTTCAAGATATTATACAAAAAAAAAAAGACAGGCTTGATTAACAACTTCATATTTACAATTTTAATCTAGGTAATTAATTTTTAAACAAATAAAGAAAGAGGAGAAGTACTTAACTAACTTGGAACAAGTTGGCCGAAAAAGTTTGAAGTCGCCGGACCTTGGCCGGACTCCGGCGGGGTTTGGAAATGACCCAAACCCGCATGAATCGATAGCTCTCACCAAGAGCTATCGACTCATGTAGGTGTGAGTCATTGGGGCTTCTGGAATTAGCTGGAATCAAGTTTTAGGGTTTCTGATTTTTTAGATCTAAAATTGCAAGTTGTTGGGTGGTTTTTTGAAGAAATTAATAACATGACAGGGTTGAGGAGCGGAAGGAGATCCTTTGGTAGAAATTTGGGGTCGATTGGTGGTGCTCCGCCGCCGGAGGTGATTTTCGGACAACAGAGTTAGGGCGGAGGACGGCGGAGAGACGGCAGTGGCTGGCCGGTCTCTTAGAGAGAGGGGGGAGAGAGATGAAGAAGGGGGGTTAGACTTCTAAGTGATTGGTGTAGGGGGTATTTTGGAACAGTTATATACCTAGATGGTGTGGGGTTCAGGACCGTTGGATCAATGAGATCCAACGGCTAGGGATTCAAGGGGTTTAAACGGGGTCGTTTGGATGGGTCTTGGGACTGGCCGGGTGAGGGGTTGATTGGGCCGGTTAGAGAGGAAAGATTTGGGCCTGGGGTGCANGGGGGGGGGGGGGGGCTGGCCGGGTTATGGGATTTGGGCTAGGTTGCTGGGTCGTTGATGGGGCAGATTGTGCATGGGCAATTCTAGCCCAGGTCTATTTAATTCAATTTAATCAAAAACCCACCTTAATTAGTTAAATTAATCCTAGAATTAAAACTAAATGTTATAATTAGTCCTAATCCTAATTCGTTTAATTAAAATCACACCATTTAATTTATTCCTAGTTAAATTTCATAATTCTGTTAATGAAAAAGTAATTAAACCAAGGAGTTAAACATTAACCTATTCTATATCAAGTAATAACAATTAAAGATTATGCACCTAATTAAGTCGTCTCAAATCATTTACACGTTTAAAAGACGAATTAGGGCCACATAATGTAAAACAAATTCACAAATAGCATTACAATTCAACAAAAATCCATAAAATTAATTAATTTAATGAGATTTTTGTAGGATTATACGATAGGTAAAAATTACGTGCTCACAGGTATAAGTTAAAATGTGACCCAAAAAGCGGGTATAGATGCAAAAGCCCCTAGTTTCTTGCAAAACATTTTATTTGGATAACCCAAACCGGCTAATATGAACATGGACAGATATTTTATTTACTGTATTTATAAATAAAAAAAATTTCAACTTATTTGGGATTAAAGCGTAATTTTTTTAATTGTATTTTCATATGGTAAAAGTACCAAACACTTGATTTATCTTTAAATAGTAGTTATATTAAGGGAAAATTTCACATAAGAACAAGCAAGCTTTCTGTTTTTCAATTTTATAGTTCATATTTCAATTTACAACCAACTAGCCCAAAAATAGTAGGCTAAGATTCAACATCCAACTCATATAGGTTCTAAAAATTACTATTTAATTTTTTAAAAAGATTGCTCAACCTTTTAAGTTAATTTTCGAATCAGTAACTGTGACTCAAATATTAGTTCAACAAAACAAATTCATTTGGATGGTGAAAATTAAATTTTTAACAAGGTCAAGCATTGTGGGTTTAAATTTCGAATTTGATTTTCTGAGAAATTTGAAGCGGGTGTTATTTAGACTTATTAGAAATAGTATAAGGAGGTTGTATATAAAATTTTAAGTCGTCTAATAGAGATTTGGACTAGTTTTGAACAAGAATTGCAACTGAAAATTGTGGAAAAAGTTTGTCTATAGACGGTTGTATAAAGGTGTATAATAGTGTATAAGATGTGTTTATACAATCATATACACGATTAAACAATATTATACATAATTATACAAAAAACTGACTTCGTCTTCTTCCTTTCGTCTTTTCTAAAATTTGACTCAAATCTACTCCAAATCACTTCAAATTTAAAGTTTGAACTCCTTTTGATATTTTCAATCAATTGGAATAACCCCCAATCCAAACAACTAACAAACTCAAAATATGATTGTAGAAGATGACAACCAGGTGACACAGGGTAAGAAGCAGCAATGGCGGACGATCCCTTGAAGCATATGTAGAAGATGTGAGAAAAAGAGAGGGTGAAAGCAATGATTGTGAGAACACATATTTAACTCCATAGCTTTTAAAAGCAATGGTTGCCAGAACACAAGTTTTGAATTTTTTAGTGCTTTCAAAATATGTATAATATGGACTTTCAAAATAAATAAAACATAAAAACACAAGCAATTCTTTTTATGGTGTAAGGTCATTTGTATTTTTTTGTAATTTTTGCTGGTATTAACTTTCAGAATATCGAGCAAACAAGAAAAAGAGTAGAAAGTTTATGAATGATACATACTTTAAACACTGTGGCCTTTAGACCATTATTTAGAAAATTTCCTGGAGAAATATTTTTGACGAAAAGTTTGTGGAGAATAAAAGTTGGTTTGCATAGATTTAGTTTTTTTTCCTTTCGCAATTAAATGTTCATAATTATTTGCCACAAAGGTAGTTCAATTTTAAAAGAGAACTTTTCATAAGAACCCAATCTAACAAAAAAAAAAAATTGATCGAAAATTTCAGAAAAATGGGACGAAAAAAAAAGTTTGGTTTGCCGGGG
>ML258133.1:0-15648 GCA_005239495.1 Nicotiana undulata | reverse complement strand
TGTCTAGCGGGTTCAACGTTAGACGCAGTCATGGCCCGAAGGTGGGATTTCGGGTCTTGACAGAGATCCTTTGGAGATTCTTGCCGAGCCCTTTACCATGCTCATATCCTCTCCAGTTCATCATGCTAGAGATCTTACTATCCCACCATTTGTCCTTATCTATGACATTGACCCGTTCAATGTGGTGGTAAGTTTCTCCACCCAGCTTCGTTCTCCTTTCAATCACTGGAATAGTCTGGCAACTGTAAATAGGATCGCTTCCATTGCCATGAATGATCACTTCTTGGTGGTTCCATTCAAACTTCATTATCTAATGCAGCGTCGATGCTACGGCCCCAGCAGCATGTATCCATGGTCGACCTAACAGCATGTTGTAGGATGATGATACATCTATCACTTGAAAGTCAACTTCGAACCATGTTGGCCCCTTTTGTAAGCATAGGCTGATCTCGCCAATGGTGGACCTCTGAGAACCGTCAAAAGCTTTCACATTTATTGCTCCATCTCTTATCCGGTGCAGCCCTTTGCCCAATTTCTTGAGCGTTATTAACAGATAGATATTGAGACTCGATCCCCCGTCGATAAGAATTCTGGTGATGAAATAATCCTCACACTGCACGGTGATGTGAATGGCTTTGTTGTGACCCATCCCCTCAGGTGGAAGCTCGTCCTCGTGAAAGGTGATCTTTTGAATTTCCAACACTTGGCCTACCACATTGGCCATTTCCCTACTAGTGATATTGTTTGGCACATACGCTTCATTCAGCACTTTCAACAAAGCATTTCTGTTTGCCTCTGAATTTTGCAGCAAGGAAAGAATGGATATATAAGCTGGCGTCTTGTTCAACTGGTCGATGACAGAATACTCCTTGGCCTGTACTTTCCTCCAAAGGTCGTCTGGACCTGTCTTGAAAATGGGTGGCCTGTTGGAAGCCTGTTTTCTTGATTCAGCCAAATGCTCAGGCGTATAGACCCTACCAGTCCTTGTCATACCCTGTGCCGCGATAGCTTCTTCAATCTTGACTTTTCCTTTCCTTCTTGCTTCGGATGCATAATCCCATGGTCTAACATTAGTATAGAAGGGTGGCGTGGTTGGGATTTCCACTGTAATCGGTGCAGCTACCCTCACTTCGAATGGAACATGTGCCTGAGCAGGTGGTAGGACCGCAACCTCAAATGGTGCGGGTGTATTTTCCGGAGGCATGAATTCAACCTAAATTGGTGTCGGTGCCTTTTCGGGTGGTGCTGCTTCAAACTCAAGCGGTACAAATATATCTACCTCAGCATCCTCAGCCGGCTGAATCTGGACTATGATTGGATTGAGAGTAACCGCTGGTTTCTTTGGGTCATCACCTTCTACGATCAACCCAATCGACCCCTAGGGGTCCCAATCTTCCTCTACTTCAATCATGTGGATGCCTCCACCCTTATGGTCCGAGAGTGGATTGTTGCGGACGTTGGGAGCAGACACTTTTTCCACAATGAACTTGTTGTCAATCAAGACTTGTATCTTATTCTTCAAAGAGTGGCATTCATCAATGGTGTGTTCCTTCATGCCGGAGTGGTATGCACAGACTTGTTTGGATTAACCCACTAAGAAGGATTCTCGGGGGTTACGGCAGGGATGGAGGTGACATAACCAGAGACCTTTAGTTTCTCATACAACTGGTCGATTGGTTCGGTGATGGCAGTTTATTGTTTAGGAGGTCTTCGGTCAAAATTAGGCCGAGGCCTAGGAAAGTTTTGGCGTGTATGGGGTGATTGATAGTGGGATGGTTGAGAATTATAGGTGTGGTAAAAAGGAGCAGGCTTGGAGCATCTGGGTGAAGTAGGTTGATATGTAGGTGGTGGTGATGATTGATAGGTTGGTGGTGGTACTTGGTATGAGGGTGAGGGTGCTTGGTAATTTTGGGTCGGTTGATATGTGAGTGGAGGTGTTGGGTAGGGTTGATATTTAAGTGGTGATTTGGTTCTTTGTGCAACCATCACGGCTCCCACATCCCTTTTCTTGGACACACCACCGGATTGTAGGGCCTTGTTTGTAGCTTGCAAAGCCTCAAAGTTAGTAACCATACCACTTTTGATTTCTTCCTCGATCCTTTCACCCAATTTGATAATGTCGGAGAACTTGTGGTTCTCAATCACCATCAACCGCTCATAGTATTGCGGGTCTTGAGCCTGGACAAAGAACTTCTTAATTTGTTCCTCATCTAAGGCGGGCCTGACCTTAGCAGCTTCAGACCTCCAACGCATAGCATACTCGCGAAATGTTTCGGTGGGCTTCTTCTTAAGATTCTAGATGTAGAATACATCCAGTGCGTTCTCTATGTTAAACCTGAACCTATCCATGAAGTCAGACGCCATGCTTACCCAATTTGACCACTTCCTGGGGTCTTGGATGATGTACCGAGATAGTGCGTCTCCATTCAAGCTCCTCATGAACAGCTTCATGTGGATCCTCTCGTCTTTACCCACTCCAACCAACTTGTCATAGTAGGTCCTCAAATGGACCCTTGGATCACCTGTACCATCAAATATCTTGAACTTAGGAGGTTTGTACCCCTCGGAAAGTTCGACGTCGGGCTGTATGCAGAGGTCTTCATAGTTCAGCCCCTCGATTCCTTTGCTTCCCTCAATGCCTTGAACCCGGCTGGTCAGCTTCTTATGTTCCTCAGCCAAGTTCCTGATAAGTAGATCCTTTTCATCAAACTCAGGTGTGTATGCGATAGGTTGAGTGGAGTGTGGTATAGCCTCCACGTAGATAGGATTGTTGTGGTGGCCTGGTGCATGGGTTAGAAATGGTCGTTTGTGGATTTCTGAGATAAGTAGTGGAGTGTTCTTAGGAGTATGGCAGGTGTTACATTGTGTTGGAAGGGTTTGGTTCTTTGGTGGAGTGGTGTGATGATGAGCTGCGGGATGGTTTTGCTGCTTTGGGATGTTTTTAGGAGGTGTAGGATTCTGGATGTTGGGGAGGTTGACGTCTGGGACGCTGAGGGTAAATGATAGGTTTACCAAGTTTCGAACCTGATCAAGCTCTTCTTGGAATTTCATTAAATTCTGTTCTAGCTGCGACATAGGCTCGTTTGGAACCCAAATGCCTTGACCATTAGTGGACTCTACTCGTTCAACTGTGTTTTCCTTCCTGATGTTGCCTGAATCTTCCATTTTCTTCTTACCTTTGGGAGGAGNAATGACAGGTTTGCCAAGTTTCGAACCTGATCAAGCTCTTCTTGGAATTTCAACAATTTCTATTCTAGCTGCGACATAGGCTTGTTTGGAACCCGAATGCCTTGACCATCAGTGGCCTCTACTCGTTCAACTGTATTTTCCTTCCTGATGTTGCCTGAATCTTCCATTTTCTTCTTGCCTTTGGGAGGACTAGGAGGAGAAGAGGGTGGAGGGACCCTGGATCTTGTGAGATAGGATGATGATGCCAGAGTGCACGAACCAACCTTTGGGGGGGGGGATAATAAAAGGAGAGAAAACAAAACAAAACAAAAGTAGCCAAGTCAGTGAGGATTATGAGAAGTATTTGAAGTATTTAAACACATAGTGCGAGAATGTAAAGCGTGTCCTAATTTGGGAGCCTCGTTGTGCCCGAGGTAGGCCTAGCGACAAATTAATTTGGAGAGCTTGAAATGCTAAAATGCCTAATTTCATTAATGTAAAAATAGACGAATCTCGAAACAACACTAAATAAGAAAGAAATAAAATCACTAATGGCCATCGGCCTTATTACATCAATAAAGCGAAGAAGGAAATTCCTATCTACTTGGTCCCAGAACGACCTTCCCCAGACTCGGCATCCTTGATTCCCTCGAAAAGATTCCCCAGCTCACGAAGTCCTAGCAGTAGGTATGCTCTGGCTAGATGTCCACCTTCGTTCCCTTCAGCCTTTTGACAGTCTTCAACCATCTTGAGGAATTTACCCTCCAGCTCGACTATGCCTCGTTCCAAGTATCCCAGCTTTCTATTGGCACTGACGGCCATTTCTTTCCACTTTTTAATTAACTTTTTGTTGGACTCGTGTATCTCGCCGTGCTCATCCTCACGCTCGCGGATCCTTTTGCACAGCTGACTATACTTGACCTGAGCCTCGGCCTTTTCATCTGTAATTCCGTGACCTCGAATGAACCCTGGCCTGCATAGATCATCCCAATTGTCTTCTAACCAACCTAAATAGAAAGGGGTGCAACCTATGTGATATTTGTCTGGTTCAATGGTGTCTTTCTCCATTATGATCTTACAATGCCACATGTGTTGAGAGTGGCACTTGTGAGGACTATCATCATTCTGAAAGTCAGCCCGGAAGTGACTCATCTTATCGACCCTTGTTATGACTCGCTTCCTACCTGCTTGTCTCATAACCCGGATAGGGACGTAAGGATATGTTCCTCTCAGGCCAATCAGTATCAAGAATGGTGCATCTCTGGATTGGACGATGAACTCTTCTGTTGGAAACCACTCAAACATCCATTGGACTTGATCTTCAGTCAGATTGTCGAAGAACTCAACACATTCCTCGGCATTCTCAGGCTGAGCAAACATGTCAGGGATGTAAGTCATTCGCTTTGGATGGTGGAAAGCGATGTGGTCATTCCACGACCTTCTTGGAAACTCTTGTCGGTACTGGCCCTTTTGGAGATGTTCCAAGAGCCAGAGCTGTAGTAATAAGTTGCAGTCCTCGAAGTGTTTCGCTCCTCTTTGGCATTGTTCTAAAGCTCGATACATGTCTGAAATGATCATAGGAACGATGCTGAAAGTTTTCCCACCAATTCCCTCCATTAGTGTCTTGGTTACAATAGCCAACCTAGTATGAATTCTTTCTTTCTTTGTCGTAAATACAATGAGACCCAGGAAGCAGACAATAAAGACAAACAACCTACGATGAATGTGTCCCAAAGATGTGATGGCGAATTCATCATGGAAGGTACGATATGATTTTCTATGGTCGTACCTCTCATTCAAGTAATCGAAAGGGATATATGATTCCTTCAAACATCCTAGCTTTGCGTTCTTCTTTAAACCCATCATTTTTAAGAAACCCTTGCACGTGCGGTTCTTAGGCATTAGCAAACCCGGAGTTTCCCAAACTAGACCGGCCAATCCTCCTATTCCTTCTAACAATGGTGTCATTTCGATGTCCCCAAAGCGAAAGAGAGCCCTTTCACAGTCCCAGAATAAGGTGGCATCCTCTATCATCATGTTATTAGGCTGGATGTCCAGGAGGGACGGCAAATTACCCAGATATTTCTTGATGAGTGTTTTGTCACTAGAATGTAGATCTTCCCACCAATTCAACAATTTTGGGTGGATGTTGGTGACCATGCCGAATCTTGGGACTTCGTGCCTCATATTTCTGCAAGGCAAATAGGATTAGACCCTGACCCCCACCAGACTTGACTATTTAACATCAATGATTAGCATGTAAGAATTTATTTCTCCAATAAATGCACAAAACATGATGATGTCTGTTGGGATTTATGGAAACCCGGTGGACTTTGGACAAGTTTATCTTGAAGGCTATTGTGCGGACAACACGTTAGCCTGGCTAGTTTTGACCATGATACATGCAACAGTATAACGGAGTAAGGTTTCTATGGGGTTTTAGACTAGTACCCTTGAGCGGACAACTCAAGGGGGAAAGGCACGGAACCGTCGACTGCACCGCTGATCGACTAGTTTTATCGCAAATAAGCCTTTCCAAATTTAGGGGTGATAATATAGGAAGGGCGCAACCACTCATCAAGCGTTTCTATGGGATTTTGTTTTGGCACGAGTGGAGTATGATGTTGAATCATGATTGTGCAATAAACAGTAAGGCATGTAGTCATGTATTTGCATGTTATGAAAGCAGTAAATACAACAGGTATAGTTTAAAAAGCGATTACAAAGAAAGGAAACAAGAAAAACATGTTCGTTTTTGAAAAAAATTAAATGCTTAAAGAAATAGACAAATAATTTCACATAAAGGGAATGGGAAGAGGTTCAAATTCACAAAGCAATTTGAAAATGGTAAAAGCCTGAAGATCCCCAGCAGAGTCGCCATGCTGTCGCGCCCCCTTTTTCCAAACACCTTTCGGGGCCGGTCAAAGGGTTTTTGACATCGGTTGGGGCAACTCATTCCTTTTGTGAAAGGGGTTTGCAAGTTTTGAAGAGTCGCCACCTAACGAGTTAAGGTGCGTTAGGGCACCTATTGGGGTTCATTTACAAACAAGTTTGATAACCAGAGATAGGGTAAGGGCTTGAAATTATCCTAAGAGGAAGGTGTTAGGCACCCCTGAGGATCCACAACTGTGGTTCTCGGCCAAACAACTTTGTGAATTTGCATAGTTAGCAAGTAAGCAACTAATTTAAAATAGTAGATGGTTTTGAAATATTTGCAGTCTAAGATTCCATATATTACTAAGTTTGAAAATATTTAATAGCTAAGTAGATTTTGAAAAAGGATTATAGTCTAAACATGCATAAGAGATGTCCTAGGTTTATTTGTTATATGGATCACATCAATGCAATACCCGGTATGTCACTCCTCAAAGAGGGGCTACACGTGGTATTAACACACCGGTCATCATATCCATATCTACCCTTTCCCAACCCGTAAAGGTAATTAGAGGGAGTGTTGGTCAACGACCTCTATTGCATGTTGTTACCCGTCCCTTCCTAATAGTCCTTGGAGGAGTTTAGGACTTCTATCCTATGAGGGAGGTTCTAGGAAGACCCTCAGGTTTAAAGGCAAAATACTAAGTGACAAACAAGAACATACAAGTCTGCAATTAAGGGGGATACACATATAAACAAAAAAGGCTCAAGTACCTCCACAGATAAGGAAAATAAGCAGCATGGCTCAAACACAGTTAAAGTCTTTTGATTCAGATCCTAAAACATGGTATCTAAGTGATAATAACAAAGAGGCAGATTTGTTTATAACTCAGAGAGGAAGTCTTAATCAGTTTTGCCTAGAGCCTGTTGATAATTAGGCAGTGTACATAGAAAAGGCGTACTTCCAGTTTTAACAACCTTAATTTCCTAAGGCTTGCCTAGGCGTGTGAGAATGCTCAGCAGTTATTAGATTTATTTGAAAGAAACTGTTACAAGTTATGTTGCCTAACATGTTGTACCTAGGTGCGCACCAAAATGTAGAATTATTACAGTTGTTTGGGGTAAAACAGTTTTTAGTCCTTTGCATCAGTAGTTAACTTAGGTGTAGAACACGATATCTAATATGCACATGCAAAATGAGTTGTATGCAGAATTCCTAGGCATGATTTTCTAAATGCATAAATTTACAATATTTGAACATGCTTCCAGAATATGCAACGAGTATGGGAATGACTTGTTTATTTAGCGCATTGTTATCCTAGGCAGAATTTCTAAGTGTACCACAATATTATAGCAATATTAGGCCTGGTTTACATGAATATAGGGTTTTAATATTAGAGCATGATTTTCTAAGTGACAAATGATAATACCAAATGAGATGCTAAAGCAGTAAATATAGACCTGGAGAGCAGGATATCTAATGCATGATATGCTTGCATACATTAGTCCTAAGCATGAATCCTAGTACACAAATAGGGAACGTAAACCTAGCAGCATGGTATCTACCCTTTAGTAAACTATAGCATGCATATTGCTCTTCCCTTTTCACTATTCAGCCCCAGAGTTGTTTACAAATAATTATTACAGACCATTGACATAAATTACATAAATGTATAAAGGAAAATAAGAAGTTACACTATAGGGAGCCTACTGATAGGCCCAGAATCTCCAGAATGCCTCATTGCTATTTGATTCACAACCTTTCACATGATCCAGGTGTGTCAAAGTTCCCTAAAGATCTCAAGGGATCCGGGGCAGTGCTCACACCCAGAGTCATAACCAAATTTCGAGTAAGTGCAGAGCGGAAGGGCCAGCCTTAGTATGTCAGAGTTTAGAGGGAGCTCATAGGGTCCCAAAGCATTCACACACTAAAGGGGAAGAACCTAGACTTCTAAGAGTATGTGAGAGTGCTTGATATGTTTTTTTAAAAAAAGAATTGAGTTGAGAAAATAGTTTGAAAATGATCCATCTAAAATCAGTTCTTGACAAAAAAACAATAGAAGATTTTAACTCTTATTTGAAAATAATTTTGAAAAGAGGTGAGTAGTACAATCTCAGAATCAGAATAGCATACATAGTTCAGGAAAGCAAACACAAACAGTGAAAAGGGGATTGAGGGACAAGTAGTTCATATGTAAGAGCATATTTGCACACAGGTATACATCAGAGAAGGTATTATAGGACTTAGACAGTCACATCACATTTTATCACAAAAATGTTTATGCCAGGAACTTAACAACATTAGATTGAGGGATGCTAAACAGGTTCCTACATTAGGTTCAGGGAAGGGGTTCAGGATTACGTATTAACTAGGGGGTCATGCACATGTGCTGACAATGCACTGGGGTTAGGGAGCAAGGCAAAATTGTAACAAACAAATAGGAGGAGCAATAGACATGTTGAAATAGGGGGAAGGGAAATCACATAGACAGAATATATGTGCTAGTTAAAGGGTAAACAGTATAACCACAAGTAGAAGCACAAAATGAATAAGAGAAAGTGAAATACGAACATAAACATGTTGTTTTGGATGCTGTAAATAAAATAGAAGACATACCAGTCAAGAGTGAGAGAATAGAACAGTAGTGTGCAGGGAAGTAGAGCAATAAAGCAGTAGAACAAGTAGAGCAGTAGAGCAGTAGAGCAGTAGAGCAGTAATAAGTTACTCAGTCTTGGCTTTCAGCCAATTGAGTAGCCAGTAGTCAATAAGAGAGAGTGTGTACGAAAGTAAGAGAGAGCAATGAGTATGCTTGTGTATGTGAGTGTCCGATGTTAATGAAAGAGTAGTGTATTTATAGTTTTTAAAACTAAGTAGAGAATAAGGCAAGAATCATAGTTAGTGATAATTATAGCAGTATGTACCAATTAGAATCAAATCAGCATAAGCACTTCCTTTAATCAAGGAATTAGACTCAAATAGTAATAAACAGTGGCAAATAAGGAATGAAATCATGTAAGACTGAACATGACATATAAGAAAATAAGCATAAGTATAATGCAAGTATGTCACATGTAATAGAGACTATATTCAGAATATTATAATTAAGGAAAGGTTTGAGAATTAGTTTAATAGCTTAGTCGACTATAGAATAAGGTAAGAAAATATTTCAAGAGGTTAAAATCAAAAGAGAATATCGTGCGAGATCAGTAAAGAATCAATCACATGGATTCAGGACTCATAAATAGAAAAAAGTACTGATTTGGGAGAAATTAGCACAAACTCATGAGAACAAATGGAATAAGACTTATAATAGGCAAGAATCAGAAACCTTATCAAGCAAACATAGTCACATAAATCAGGGGATTCTCATAGTGCACATAGTCTAAACGATTTGAATAAATTAAAAGAATAAACACAAAGAGCGGAAAACAAAATACAGAGCACAGACTTTTCATGATAAACAAACACATATGCATATTATCAAAGACGGACTCAGAATCACATATTAAAACCAAGAAACTTAGTGTTTTAGCAAAATAGGTCAGACAAAAGGGGAAAAGCTCGAGTAAACATTTAAACATAATAAAATCATAGGATAATACTAAAAGTCAGAAAGAAAACCGTTTTAAAAAGGGTTTTAAGCACCCTAGTTCTTGAAAAAAATGAAGAATCACTTGAAAAACAAAGGGATTTTAAGAGAGAACAAGTGAAAACCTCAGAATAAACATAGACCTATCATAGATCTAGGAAGATCGGAAGATCTTAGAACTAGGGTTTCCAGAGAAAACCCAATAGAGAAGAGAGACTTAGATAGTATCGGCGTTTGGCCGAAAAATGCAAAGGCCTTACTCGAACGGCCATAGGAGGCCGGAAAACATGGCATGAGACCGGAGATGGGAGCGTGTTGCCTCAGGGTCGCTTGAAAACCTTCATCAGTGACACATACATGCAAGGCGGTGCCGTAGGATCGAGGAGGGGTGAGAACCCCATAGTTTCACGGCAAGGGAGGTGGCCGGAGAAGGAGAGACAGGGCTCAAAAGTGGGGGAAGGTTCTAGAGAGAGAGTCTCAAAGAGGGATATAGAGAGACGGGTGAGAAAATGAAGCGGGGGAAATGATAGGGGGTAGTCTTAGGATGTTAATTAAGGTAGGTTTTAATCTGGGTCATTTATTTGAATTAATCAACGACTCAGATTAAAAAGGGGGATTGAGCCGGTAGAGATTGAAGACTGGGCTGAGTACTAATTGGGCTAAAGGGGTCCGGTTTTAATTGGATAAAAATTGAAAATTAAAGTGGCTAAATGTTAAATACCCAAAAAATAGCTAAATAATTAATAAAAATGGCCAATAATTATATAACATGAAATTAAGGCTAAATAGATGACATTAAAATGATTAATTAGTATAAAAAATGTAAAATGACTAATTATTGAGTAAAATAGCACAGAAAATATGTAATTAGGCTATAATTGCAAAGTCATTGCAATTATAGCCAAATAAGGCTAATTAGGCCGATTTGTGAAATAGTTTGGCCTTAATAGGACCTAAAAGTGATGTATTAAACCAAAATATGTTTTGAAATAATTTGTTATGCAATTTATGATTAATTATTGGAGATACAAATACTGGATAAATTATAATAAAATTAATAAAAATATGTGAAAATTATATAAAAATGCTAATCATTATAAAAACTGATTTGAAGGTATATATGCAAGTTTTCTTTTTTTCTATAAATAATTTGAGGAAAAATTGGGTATCAACATTGTGGTTGATGTTGTTAAGCTTTTCTAGGTGCTAATTAAGTTGATTGGAAAAGAAAAGATGAAAAACAAGTGATTGACGATAAATATTAAGGTGCTAGATGTGGGGCTGTTTTTGAAGGTATTTTGTGGATGTTTTAAACTAGAAATAATATAGTACATATAAGTATGATGTTCTGAAGGTTGTAAACTAATTTATGGAATAAGAGTTGGATTCAATTAGTATCTTTTTATGAAGAAAAATGAGTTTTACGCTCAATATGATTGTTAAGATAATCAGAGAAACTCATATTGGATCATATCGTTGTTGTTGCTATTGTTGGTTATAGGGAATTTGTTTCCCGATTTCCCTTAAGTCATACGACTAGCCAAATTCGATGGTACGACATTATATGTTAACAACAATATCATTTCACTTGTTGTAGATGAAAGAAGTTGTGTTGAGCTTGGTTGAGTAATAAGGAAGAGATCATACAGGTATGTTAAGGCTAATCCTTCTTTCTTTTGGCATGATCCAAGTAATGATACGTAAATGTAATGCTATTTCATAAGTGGTTCTACTCTTAGCAGTTAAGGATACGTTATTCATTCCTATAAAGTGATATCCAAGCATGTCTAGGTAAGTTCCTAAGTCCCTATTGAGGTATAGGAAAGAGATGTTAATGTTTAATATAGTGATACATGCATCTTCATGCATTTACCATCGTTCTACGACCGGTCGGGAAATTACTACCGGTTGGGCAGCTATGTATCATTACTTACCACCGGTTGGGAAGCTAAATATTTACCACCGAGCTACGACCGGTCGGGCAGTCATACATTTACCACCGTGCTACTGCCGGTCGGGCAGTTACCACTGATCAGTTGGGCAGTCATGCATCATAAGATATGGATAATAGTCTCAAAGAGAGCAGTGAATATATATGAGTACAATAAGTATGCATATACGGTGGCACTTCAGAGATTCAGGTTGATTCATATACGTCTTTAATTAATGTTGACTTATTGTTATGTTTCAGTTCCACCTTACATACTCAGTATATTATTCATACTGACGTCCTTTTGTTGGGGACACTACATCCATGCCTGCAGGTATAGATAATTAGTTTGACGAGCCCTCATAGTAGACGAGATTGGCTTCAGCGAAGGATCGATAAGACTCCACCTCATTCGGAGTGCAGCCGAGTCTATGAGTCATCGTGTCAGAATTTTGCTACAGACTTATGGGTAGGCCGGTACCCTGTCCCATATGATGTCAAATAATCTTAGAGGCTTTGTAGACAGAGGTTCATTTTGTACAGTATGTCAGAGGCCTTGATGACCCATATGTATTCATGTTTTAAGAAAAACGATTCAGTGATACAGTGTTTCCCACTTATAGTTATACATTATGAGTTGTGGCCATGTTGGCCCATGATAGTTATGGAAGAAAAAAAAATGAGTTACATAGTGGTTCGCTCGAGCCAGCACGACACCGGGTGCCAGCCACGCCTCCCCAGGTTTGGGGCGTGACACTGTCGTCCAACCGGAGCTACTGGCGGCTCCTCAACATCTTCTCTAGTAGGTGCCCAAGCTGCGGCACGTGCTCCTTTTCGGCCTCTGCCTCTGCCCCTGCCCCTAGAGACACTAGCTCTGGGGGCGGCATCATCAGTAACAGCAACTTGTGTACTCACCATCTATAAGAGAATGGAATGTTAAAAGCTCAAACTTCAAGATCAATAAACTCGCATGATAGGAATGAAGGAAGTCAAACTGTCCTAATAGCTCCGTAGCCTCTAGAAGATAAGTACAGACGTCTACGTACCGATCCGCAAGACTCTATTAAACTCGCTTATGACTCATAGCACCTATGAACCTAGAGCTCTGATACCAACTTGTCATGACCCAATTTACCCTCCATTGGGTGTTGTGATGGAACCTAGTATTAGGGACTAGGTAAGCCAAACATTAACTAAATATCAATATATAAACTAACATATGACAATTTCGAAATAGAAATATCATTAAATTTTACAATCCCAAAACCGGTAGTCCAAGTCATAAGCTCTATAAAGTTTTTGCTAGAAAACCTCTAGATACAACCGTTCTGAAATAAGGATGAACAATGCAATACGAAAACTAGAAGGTGACTCTGAAGCCTACGAAGCAGCAACAGGTTTACCTTGAGTCTCCACAGCAACAATCCGCACAACTACTAACGATCAAATGACTTTGAAATACTTCGATCTGCACAAAAATTGTGCAGAAGCGTAGTGTGAGTACACCACAATAGTACCCAACAAGTATCAAGACTAACCTCAATGGAGTAGTAACGAGGGACAATCAAGACACCTACTAGGCTAGATAATCTAGATAAGTATAAGTGTAGAAACAATAGAGTATGATATCTATATAAAGACTACGCATAATGAAAAATAATACGGTTGCAGTAAGAAAAGGAAAGTAACAACTAACAGCGTGTAACGACCCCAAATCAATAAGGGTCATGATGGCGCCTATCGTGAAACTAGGCTAGCCCTCTAACACAATGAAATCAACATATTTTGTTATATATATATATATATATATATATATATATATAGTCTCATATTCTAATAAAGATTCACTTTTTAAGACAAGTTCAACAAGAAAAATAACCAAGGCGATCAAATCTAACACTGCCCCTGTCACGACCTGAAATCCCACCTTCGGGCCATCGCGTCTAACGTTGAACCCGATAGACAAGCCAACGTTTGAACCAAATAAACTCATTAACAACTAAAATAAACAAGATAACTAAGGCATCGATGGTCAACAATATGAAGGTTAACTAAATTCAAAATAATATAGCAACTTCGTAATAAAACCCATATACATATCCCAGAACTGGTGTCACATACTCACGAATTGTCTATGAGATTAGTGAATACAATGGTTTGAAAATAAGTACATATGACTGTCTCTAAAACTATAAAATAAGACAGAACTGAAAGAGAAGGGTAGAAGGTGACGACAAGGCCCACGAACGTCTGCGGATCTACCTGGAGGTCTCCTGAGTGAACTGGTGGAACGCCCCCTCCGTCAGTGCCCACCGGGTCCGACTGCGAAGTCTGCACAACATAAAGAAGTGCAGATGTAGCATCAGTACAATCGACCCCATGTACTGAGTAAGTGCCGAGCCTAACCTCGGTGAAGTAGTGACGAGGCTAGGACCGACAACGATATACATACCTGTGCAATTCTATATAATAACAAGAAAATATTGACGGAAATAAACAGTATAAATATATACGGGGAGAAACATGCTGGAGATAAGAGGGACAATAAATACTGGCATAGTGGAACAGGGTAACAACTGAAATGTAACAGTAAAAACAGGAATTTAACGCCTCAGAACAAATAATGAATAACACAAGGCACGGCATGTCCCCTCGTGCATCACCTCACAAATCACTCGGCACGGAATGTCCCCTCGTTCATCAAACAGTAACACATCGGCACGGCATGTCCCCTTGTGCGATAAACAATAAACAATCATCATGGCATGTCCCCTCGTGTGATAAATAATGAACAATCACCACGACATGTCCCCTCGTGCGATAAATAATAAACAATCATTACGGCATGTCCCCTCGTGTGATAAATAATAAACAATCAGCACGGCATGTCCCCTCGTGCGATAAATAATAAACAATCGGCACGGCATGTCCCCTCGTGCTATCAATAATAAACAAACAACAATATAATGGGAAAACTAACAATAAGAAATCTCAAGTGTACATAAATACTCAACCAAATTCTATCGTCTCGGCAAGGGATTCAGCTATAACCAAACTCGCTTACAAATACAATTTCAACAGTAAAAGCCTCAACTGAACAATTAATCAATAATTTCCCACGCCATGAAACAACATCAATGTATCACTCCTAAATAACCAATTATTTATAGTACAGAGAATATCAAGAACACGGTACAATTCATCACAATTGACTCACGGGCATGCTTGACCGCGACATATAGGAACTCATCACCTCGCCTATACGTTGGACATGAATACACATAGCAAATAAGACTCTATGCCTAATACCTCAAGCTAAGGTTAGGCCAAACACTTACCTCGGCTCCAAAATGCAAGTCAAGCTTCAATCACAACCTTTCCTCTCGAATCCAGCTCCGAGTCGATAATATCTAGACATGATTGATTTATTAACATCAATAATAACTCAATAAACCAATTCCAAAGCCTAATTATACATTCCCTATCATTCTTCCAAAAATACAACAACTCGACCCCGGGACCGCACGCTCGAATCCCGAAATTTCTCGAAGGAATCACCCACCCATAGCCTAAGGATCATTAATATGAAGTTTCTACTTGAATTCATAGCATTAAACGGACAATGCGCAAATTTTCTCAAAAGCCCTAAATTTACTACCCAATTCTTGATTTTCCATTAATTTAGTAGTAAACCCTATTAATATTTCATGCATGAAACTAGTATTAGGAAGGAATTAACTTATCTTAACAGTAGCTAGGTCGTGGTGTGTTCTTCCCAAGCTCACAAGTCTCTAATGGAGTTTTTGGTATGAAGGGAATGAAAAAATCCCGAGTTTTTGTATTAAAAACAGTCTGGCCTACAAGGATTACGCACCTGCGGCTCGAGGATCGCACATGCGGTCTCGCTCCTGCGAGCTGGGGCTCGCACCTGCGGAATTGGGCAAGGGGTCGCACCTGCGGAGGGATTACCGCACCTGCGATTCCACTCCTGCGGACTTTGTCTGCACATGCGAGAAAGGGGGGCCTCACCTAGGGTCGCACCTGCGATGCTTGGGACCGCAGGAGCGGTCCCGCACCTGCGACTGG
>ML258132.1:21137-33762 GCA_005239495.1 Nicotiana undulata | reverse complement strand
TTTTGTTTCATTCGGTGGTCTTACTCTTGAAAGTGCTTTATTGTTTAAGTTCAGTAGCTATTTGGATTTCTATGCTTTTAGTATATTTACTTTCTGCTTATTTCCCTGACATGCCTACTGTATTTCATCATATTTTATCACATGTTACTACTGCTGGACCCTAGTGAGTATCGAGTCGACCTCTCGTCACTACTTCTTCGAGTTTAGGCGGGATACTCACTGGGTACATATTTATTTAATATGTACTCATGCTGCACTTTCTTTCTTTTCTGTACTTGACTGTACAGGTCCGGAGGCTGGCACGTCTGACTATCAGGTCAGCGCTAGATATTGATACCGTGGTCATACTTCTCGGTGAGCTGCTTTCTCGGCGACTTCCTAGCAGCACCCTGGAGCTCTTTTGTTACATTTCTCTGCTCATTTCATTCAGACGGAGACTCTGTATATATTGTAGTCATTGTATATTTAGTAGTTGCCCATGACACTCGTGGCACTAGTTCCTGGCACACACGCGTAGTGTATATTTATATTTTGGGGTTTTGGGATGTATATCTATGTATGCATTTTATTTCAGCTTGTACCTACTAGGATTTCACTTCCGCTCAAGGCTAGTATCATGTTTGTCGTTATAAATTGGGAATCTTTGACTGTTTAACTAGATGGAAAGGTATCACTTGGTGTAATTATTGTTGGCTTGCCTAACCCCGCCGTTGGGCGCCATCACGACTCGGATTGGGATTCTGGGTCGTGACAGATTCGACCTCCAAAAATGGCTATTATTTTTCCTTTTTCGGCTAAAAGACTTAGTGAACGATAATCAGAACCCTATCTTTTTTGTGTCTTAATGTGTTTGTGCTAATATAATTTGATACCCCTTGAGGTTTTTTTCGAAGGCCGATATTATCGAAGCCTTTCAATTATTCGAGGGCTGATTTTATCGAAGCCCTTTTTTATTTGATTTGCTGAGGGTAGCCTTATTTAACCGGTTTTTCAAATTATTTGAAGGCCTTTTGTTTATAGCGGAAGTCGTAGCCTTCGGGTATGTCTTTTGGACTTATTTCCTGATAACATTACGAACTTGCTCGAAATGTTAGTCCCCGAGTGTGGTGGCCTTGGCCTGTATATCGAGAGGTGCTTCTTTGAGCTCTTGTGATTGCGAACATAGATATCTCGAGTTTGCATTCCTCGAGTGTTCAAAGTATGCTTGTACTTGGCTCTTGATCCATTTTTCACAAGTGTTAGTTTTGCACAATATATCAGAATCATAAGTACACGATTCGTATAGTAGAGAATTTACTTCTAAACACGAGATGTTAGAGAAAAAACAAATGCTTCTTTGAATAATTTATACATGCGTACATGTTTTGTTGTTGGGACTCGGCTAATCTATATGGACACGGTTCATTCGACCGTTTGCCCATAACAAAGAATTTCCTATCAAGACCCATTGATACTAGGTACATTTCTCAAACACATAACATCCGAGGGTGATGACCCACAGTATTCAAGGTTCCTTGGATACTGTTGAATTATCCTCAGGTAGCACATAATTGTTGCCTCGTTAAAAACCTTGCCGAAAAAATCCGTTTGAGAAAAAAATCGAACTAAGGGAAAAAGAGTGCAACGCATACTTTAAAACCCGAGGTCTCGATATCTTGGGTCGAATTCCTGCAATGAGTTAGTTTCGAATATTTATGTAAATGAAAGAAAATATAAAGTCATACCTTAGCAATAATACCGCTTAAGGAGTGATATGTTCTAGTTTTTCGACAGTGGTTCGCCGCTCATTGTTCCGAGTTTGTAAGATCCTTTCCCGACTATGTCGAGGATTTGGTAGGGTCCTTCCCTGTTAGGGCTGAGTTTTCCTTCATTAGGGTCTCCAGTGTTGATGGTGAATTTTCTTAGGAATAAGTCCCCGACCTTGAAGTGTCAAAGGTTGGTTCTTCTGTTGTAGTACATCTCGATTCGTTGCTTTTGTGCAGCCATTCGAACGAGTGCAGCTTCTCGTTTTTCGTCTAACAATTCGAGGCTGGTATTCATAGCCTCGCGGTTTGATTCTTCTGTTGCACATCGAAACCTGGCGCTGGGCTCTCCCACTTCGACCGGTATCAAGGCTTCGGAGCCGTATACCAAGGAAAACAAAGTTGCTCCTGTACTAGACTTCGACGTTGTCCGATAAGACCATAGGACCTCGGGCAATTTTTCTCTCCACTTCCCTTTGGCTTTGTTTAGCCTTTTCTTCATGTTTTGGATGATAGTCTTGTTCGTTGATTCGGCATTTCCGTTCCCACTAGGGTGATACGGTGTTAATAGTATCCTCTTTATTTTGTGATCTTCGAGGAATCTCGTTACTTTGCTGCCGACGAATTGTGTGCCACTATCACATACTATTTCTGCGGGTATCCCGAATCGACATGTGATCCCATATGAAATCTATCACTTCTTTTTCCCTAACTTTTTCGAAGTCATGTGCTTCAACCCATTTAGATAAGTAGTCATTCATAAACAAAATGAACTTATCTTTACCTGGGGTTGATGGCAGAGGACCGACGATGTCCATTCCCCATTTCATGAATGGCCATGGGGATAGGACAGAGTGAAGTTGTTCGCTGGGCTGGTGGATCATCGGTGCAAACCTTTGACATTTATCACATCTTCGAATGAACTCCTTAGAGTCTTTTTCCATTATATCCCAATAATATCCTACTCTGACAACCTTTCGAACTAGTGACTCGGCACCAGAATGGTTCCCACAAGTGCCTTCGTGGATTTCTCGTAGAACATAGTTAGTGTCTCCCGGTTCCAAGCATACTTCCAATGGGCCATCGAACGTCCTTCTGTACAATGTTCCGTCTTCGTCTAATGTGAATCGAGCAGCTTTAGTCCATAAGGCCCTCGATTCCTTGTGATCCGATGGAAGTTTTTTGTTCTTCAAGTACTCGATGTATTTATTTCTCCAGTCCCAGGTTAAGATTGTAAAATTTATTTCAGCATGTCCTTTCTCGATCACAGACCTCGAGTGTTGGACGACAGTCCCCGAGCTGATCTCACCTTCTTCGACTGATGACCCCAAATTGGCAAGTGCATCGGCCTCAGTGTTTTGTTCTTGAGGTACATGCTGTAGATTCCACTCTTTAAAATGGTGCAAGGTTACCTGCAATTTGTCTAAGAACCTTTGCATCCTGTCCTCTCGAACTTCGAAGGTTTCGTTTACTTGGTTAACTACCAATAGAGAGTCACATTTAGCTTCGACGACTTCTGCTCCCAAGCTTTTAGCTAGCTCGAGATATGCAATCATGGCCTCATACTCGGCTTTGTTGTTAGTTAATTTGGAAGTTTTAATGGATTTCCTAATAATATTGCCCGTGGGTGGTTTCAAAACAATGCCGAGCCCGGACCCTTTCACGTTTGAGGAACTGCCCGTGAAGAAGGTCCATACCCTCGATGATGTGCCCGATTTTAGTAGAAGTTCCTTTTCCACTTCAGGGTACGAGGGTTGGCATAAAATCGGCCACGAAGTCAGCTAAATTTGATACTTGATGGTCGTTCGGGGTTGATATTTGATACCGTACCCGCCAAGTTCGACGACTCATTTGGCCAATCAGCTCGATAACTCGGGCTTGTGCAAAACATTTCGGAGTGGATAAGTGGTTATCACACATATGGGGTGACACTGGAAATATGGCTTTAATTTTTTAGATGCGCTTATTAAGGAAAGTGCTAATTTCTCTAAGTGGGGATACCTAGTTTCAGCATCTCCTAAGGTCCCACTTACGTAATAAATAGGAAATTGCGTACCTTGATCTTCTCAAACTAGTACACCACTTACCGCTATCTCGGACACTGCCAAGTATAACTACAACTTCTCATCTGCCTTCGGAGTGTGGAGCAGAGGTGGGCTCAATAAGCATCGCTTCAATTCCTCCAATGCTTGTTGACATTCCAGGGTCCATGCGAAATCATATTTCTTTTTAAGTAAGGAAAAAAACATGTGGCTCTGATCTGATGACCTCGAAATGAATCGACCCAAGGCAGTTATCCGTCCGGTTAGCCTTTGTATGGCTTTCACATTGTCTACGACTGTGATATCCTTGATGGTCTTAATCTTATCGGGGTTGATTTCGATTCCCCGATTTGATACAATGAAGCCGAGGAATTTTCCCGAGCCGACCCCCAAATCACATTCGGACTTAAGTTTCATGTTGTACTTCCTCAAGATTTTGAATGTTTTCTGCAAATGAGTCAAATGGTCCTCTATGCGCAGGGAATTAACTAACATATCCTCAATGTAAACTTCCTTTGATTTACCTATCTGTTCTTCGAACATTTTGTTAACTAGGCATTGGTATGTAGCTCCTGCATTTTTTAGCCCGAAGGGCATTACATTGTAACAATAAGTTCCATACTCAGTGATAAAAGAAGTCTTTTCTTGGTCTTCTGGATCCATCAGGATTTGATTGTACCCAGAATAGGCGTCAAGAAAGGTAAGGATATCGTGGCCGGTCGTGGCATCGATCATGTGATCGATGTTATGTAGTGGAAAAGAGTCTTTTGGACATGCTTTGTTTAGGTCCTTATAAGTCTACACACATTCTAAGTTTGTTCCCCTTTTTGGGCACTACGACCACATTAGCTAACCATTCGAGATATTTTACTTCCCGAATGGATCCTATTTTGAGAAGTTTGGTTACCTCGTCCTTTATGAAGGCGTGATTTACCTCGGACTGGGGTCTTATCTTTTTCTTTATTAGTCTGAACTTGGGATTTGGGCTCAGTCGATGAGCTTCTATCTCCGGCGGGATCCCTGTCATGTCTAAATGGGACCATGCAAAGCAATCCATGTTATCAATAAGAAATTGAATGAGTTTTTTCCTGAGTTCGGGGGTCAACCCCATTCCCAGGTATACCTTTTGTTCGGGTAGATACTCGATCAGTGTCACTTGTTCCAGCTCCTCGACTGTTGACTTGATCGCATCCTCTTCTTCTTCTTCGATTACCTATTTCTCCGATTCGGTCGAGGATGAGAATGATGATTGCTACTTGGCCGTCTGTTTATCTTTGGTTCTCGATTTTTTTGAGATCAAAGGTGTTGATATAGGCGTCACATCGTCGACTGCAAACATTTCCTTTGCAGTGTGTTGTTCCCCGTAAACAATTTTCACACCATCCATTGTCGGGATTTTTATCATTTGGTGAAGGGTCGACGGTATTTCCCTCATGTTGTGGATCCATGGCCTTCCAACTAGTGCATTATATCTCATGTCGCCTTCAATGACATGGAATTTTGTATCTTGGATGGTCCTGGCCACGTTTACTAGTAGGATTATCTCCCCCTTCATTGTTTCACTTGCGATGTTGAAGCTGTTTAGGACTCGAGATGAAGGTACAATTTGGTCATGCAGGCTGAGCTGCTCTACGACCCTCGATCTGATTATGTTTGCTGAGCTACCTGGACTAGAACACGTTGAACTTGAATTTTATTTAACAAAGTAGAAATTACCAGGTCGTCGTTGTGCGGATGAGAAATGCCTTCTGCTTCTTCGTCATTGAACGATAAAGTGCCTTTGGGCATATAGTCTCGAGTCTATTTCTCTCTGGTGATAGACACCTTAGTGCGTTTGAATATGGGTCCTTGTGGGTCGTCGACTCCGCCAACGATCATGTGAATAACATGTTGAGGTTCTTCTTGCTCGTTCTTTCTGTTGGCGTCTTTCCCTAAAGTGATTTTTAGCTCGATCACTGAGGAACTCTCGAAGATGGCCTTCGTTGAATAATCAAGCTACCTCCTCCCTCAGCTGTCTGCAGCCTTCGGTCCGATAGCCATGAGTGCCATGATTTTTCACATTAAATTTGGGTTCCTTTGAGAAGGATCGGTCTGTATAGGTTTGGGCCACCTAGTGTCTTTGATCCTTCCGGTAGTCGATACAATCCCCGATGCATCGACACCAAAATTGTACTCCGATAGCCGAGGTGCTTCTGTGGGATCTGTATATTTGTCTAATCCATATTTACTCATAAGTCCCTGAGAGTTCTGCCCTCGGCCACCCCTTCGATCGTTCCGGGCGGAGTTGCGTCCTGGACCGTTATTCCTTCGATCTGAAACATATGGCTGATATTGATCTTTATTCGGCCTTGATTCTCTATCAACATCTCTCTGATTTTTACCTGTCGACCGGTATGGATGTACTGAACCTGAGGGGGCTCCCAATTGTCGTCCTTGACCCTAATCTTTGATTGATATCGGCTGTGAACATCTGCCCAAGTCACAGCTGGGTACTCGATCAAATTCTTTTTCAACTGGCGCGATGCTATCGAACTCCGTTCATTCAATTCTTGGGTGAAAGCCTGAACGGCCCAATCATCAGTGACTGGTGGTAACTCGATGCGTTCCATTTGGAATCGAGATACGAACTCCCTTAGAATCTCGTTGTCCCTCTGCTTCACTTTGAAGAGGTATGATTTTCTTGTTGCGACCTTTATGGCCCAGTGTGTGCCTTTACGAATGAATCCACCAACATGGCGAATGAATCGATAGAATTTGGTGGCAAGTTGTGATACCAAATCATAGCTCCCTTCGATAGTGTCTCCCCAAACATCTTCAGCAATACAAACTCGATTTCGTCATCCTCCAAATTATTTCCTTTTATGGTGCACGTGTAAGAAGTAACTTGCTCGTTAGGATCAGATGTCCCATTGTATTTAGGTATATCGGGCATACGAAACTTCTTTGGGATGGGATTTGGAGCTGCACTCGGAGGGAACGATTTTTGTACAAACTTCTTGGAGTCCATTCCCTTTAAGATTGGTGGTGCCCCCGGTATCTGGTCAACTCGGGAGTTGTAAGTTTCCACCTTCTTGTCGCTGACCCCGATTTTCTTTTCTCCCGATTCTATTCTCTTAGTGAGCTCTTCGAGCATACTCATCATAGCAGGATCGGTTGTCGAAGTATTATCACCCGATCTTTCAAGAACTAGCTCGGTACGGCGAGTAACCTCCTATTCGACTCTATTTGGTGCCCTGTGCTGATTTTGCAACTAAGCAATGACGTTTTGTTGAGCTTGAAGCATTTCAAATATTACTTGGAGACTGACTCCTTCATCTCCTCTGCCTTGTGTGCCTCGACCGTCAGTTCGACCCTCTCTGCGTACACTTCCTTCGGGGTCTACGCCCAAATCCGCATTCAAAGCAACATGTGAACTGACATCGACCGGGTTGACGGGCGGTGCTCCTCCGAGGTCAGCCGGTGGCACCTCGATACCCGGAGTGATAAGATTCTCGTTTTCTCCGTGGAGTCCAAGACCATTGTCACCGTGTGTAGCTGTGTTTTGTGAGTGTGACATGATTTAACCTGGAAAAAAAATTCTTAACAAGAAACAAGTGTAAAATAGTGTATTTTACCAGAATTAGCATTGAACAATCACTATTATCCTTAGTCCCACGGTGGGGCGCGAAACTATTTACCTCGAAATATAAGTAACAATTGAACTCGTAATGTGGTTATAACAATACGTGATCTGATTCAATGCCAATTGATAAATGACGAAACAAATAAATGAATTAAACGATTGAGATAAATCAAGCGTCGTTGTAAGTTATAGACCTCGATTGGAACATGCTCGTGATCAAGCGTTAAGAATAATAAGAACAATAAGAACAGTAGTAAATTGTAAGCAAGTAAAAGAGCAACGTATTGTTCTTTCTCAGTAAGTGTGTGTGATGGTTACAAATGAACAAGGTTCCTCTTTATATAGTAGAGGAATCCTAAATAAGGTATAGCTCTAATTTCGAAAATAAAATCCATGATTGGTATCAATAACCGTTAGCGGTTCTGTCAATCCCGAGATTCCCACCTAGATTTGTGGTTGATCACGGATATCTCGTTATTCTGTTGCTCGATGTTGATCTTGCCCGATCTCTATCCTTCAGTCTTCGTATTCTTCGAGCTCGAGCTTGCTTCGATATGAGCTTAATCTCGAGACAAACCCTCGAGCCCATAAAATCGGGCGTGCTCGATTTTAACCGTATACAATAATATTAATATTCATATTCATATGCAATTCAAAAGAAAAGGGGTATAATTAGCGTACAAATCGGTACAAGTACGAGAAGTTAAGAAAAATCAAGAAACAAGGTACACGTACAAGCCAACAAATAGTGTGGGGAGTAAAAATATTTGAACAATGAATATACTTCCAATATTAATTAGATGATGGAAAATTAATTATGTCAAAAGAATATATAATTTGAAGTTGCAAGGCCGATGCACAAGAAGCTTAGGTGTTTAGACATGAATTAGTTGATATCTGAAAAAACATTATTTGAAGTAAGATTTTAAAAGAATATTTGGAAGTTGATCAACTTGTGTTTGGACATGAAACACCTTAGAATTAAATCCAGCCACAATATTCTAAATGTGAAAATGTTGCATTTTGTCTCATACTCCATTCGATCGCTTTTACTTGTCTAGTATTTTAAAAATATTTTTCAGTTTTACTTGTCACTTTTAACATATCAACGAAAGACAATTTTTTTTTTCTTGTTATACCCACATTACTAATTATTCATTTCAAATTATTTTCTCAAATCTATTAAAAATATACTTCAATAAATATGAGTATCATGGTAAATTATGCATTTTATTATTTCTTTAAGGGATGTGCAAAATCCATAGTGGACAAGTAAAAGTGAATTGAGAGAGCATTTTGTGGTTTCTTAGGTCCCGTTTGGCCATGAGTTTTGCCGAAATAAAATTGGGATATATTTGGCAAACTCATGTTTAGCCATAAATTTTGCCCACATTTTGACAAAATCCCAAATCCCAAACTTTAAATTCCAAAATCACCCCAATTGCTGATTTTGGGCCAAAATCCCAAAATTTGAGAATTTTATATATGTTTTTCTAAAATAAAGTTGGGAAATATGTTTTGAAAGCGTATGTTCAAACACACTTTCATCTCCAAACCAAACTTCACACAAATCAGATTTTTCATAACAAATTTGAGAATCTATGGTCAAATGCTAGCTTAATATTTCGTTTTTGTTTTTTAAATCCAGCCATATTATTTTTTGTGAAAATAGACAAATCTATTCTTGTGACATTAATTTGAACAAGAATGGATTCATATAAATTGGGAAATTGATATGCAGACCAATTAAGATACGTTGACAAGAATTATCTCCCCTATGCTTTCTCTTTTATTATAAAAATATCGCAAAGTTCTCCAAAAGCTATTGAGTTGCTTTTATGGAGAGGAGTGTGAATGAGAAACGTGTAATTGCTCCTACGACTACGGCCCTTATATTTGACTTCATTTCCATTCTAATTTTTTGCTCCGACTTATTGATTACTTGACATTGTTTGCAATCGTCGGTCGAGAAAAACTAAAAGTATGGCTATTTGGAAAAAAAGAATGAGAAAACGAAAACAAATAAAATAAACGCTCAACTTCGAGTAGGAAACACAGAACTTGTCATCTTAGCATTATAGGGTTCAATAGATATGGATTTGGCAACTTTAGGTGCTTATTAGACCGGAGCTAAAGTTAAAATATCCAAATTAAAATTGAGGTCAAGATTAAAAGATCGTCTGATGTATTTACCCTTGTTCAGTAACAAAGCGTAGCACGTAAAATCTTAATTGTGAAACTCAAAGTCTGTCGCATCTCTTCTTTTATTGCACTCTTGTCGTGTCTCGTTATTTAAAGCCCTTTTAAATTGGCTTATTTTAAGTGCTTTTAAATAATTTTGTAGTGTTTGGATAGAGTAAAAGCGTTAACCACTTTTTTAAGTTAAAATGAATAAAAACAAGTCAAAAGTCAAAAGCTAGAACTCTTAGCTTATGACTTAAAAGTTATTTGAGCTTAAAAGTCATTTGAAATAAGCTCATCCAAACGGGTTCTTAGTACTCTCCTATTTTATTATACTATTATTACTATGGAGATTTCAAATACATTTTATTTAATTGTGATCTTTTCAAAATTGTATAAGGTATTACAAGTAAATTCTTATGGTAATTATCAATTGGTAACTTAGTAAAAAATATATCCGTCATATATTGCATATTAAACTACATTAATAATGTAAAAAAAATTATTTTATTAGCTCTCCTTAGCATTTTTTTGAGTTGAACTAAAAATATTACTCGACTACCCATATTTGTTTCCCCTTATCCCTTATTTTGATTGGGTGTCCAAAGAATCTTTCTAAAACTGACCTTTAATTAGTTTGTGGCGTGGTTGTTATTAGATTTGAGCACCTTCTTTGAAGTTTTTGTTTCCTTTTAAAAAGAATAATCCCTAGAGCTATTTTTTATTAATTAAAGTTCGAAAATTCTCTAATTTTCATTGCTTCTTGAGATTGAGAGCTGGAATGAAAATATAATTTACGATTATTTGAGATTTTTAAATATAATTTTTTTAGCTTCTAGTATTGCATCATAAAAGTACTTTTAGCTTGTCATTTTGTTAGCTTAAATTATCATATGTTATTTACATTTTTTACTTGCACAAATTTAATTTTTCAGAGATTTATTATAATAAAGAAAAAACTCACTATAAAGGACCTTGAAACTTGAAATGTATAAATTGGTTCGTTGAGGTTGTAGTTATTTCGATCCAATTTTAACTAGGGTGGTTTAAATATTGATTTGAGGTTTTGGATAAATTTTGAGTTAATTAGATTATGTGACAACTGATATTATTTCAGTTTAATAATTGAATTTAAAAAAATCCTTGCGTATATGTGATGACCCACGGGGTCATTTTATGAATTTAGACTTCGTTCTAGGCTTAATAGGCCTAAAAAGATTTAATTTTAAATACATCGATTTGTGTGTGCAGTCCGGGCGTGAAACCGGAAAGTTTTTATGTGAAAATATGAGAAATAGTGATTTCTAGAATTTAAATTTGATTATAGTTGACTTTGGTCAATATTTTGAGTAAACGGACCCGGATCTGTGTTCCGATGATCCCGAGAGGTCCGCAGTAAAATATGGGGCTCGGGCGTATGCCCGAAAATAAATTTCGAGGTCCCAAGCCTTAGAAATCAACTTTTGAAAGAAATTGTTTTGCTGAATTATTAATGAAATAAAGAAATGAATTAACGTTTGAAACCGTTGGTATCGGGCATGTATTTTGGTTCCGGAGCCCGGTACAAATTTGTTATAGTATTTGAATATTATCTGTGAAATTTGGTGAGAATCGGAGTTTATTTGACGTGATTCGAACGTCTAGTTGAGAAATAGTGAAAGTTAAGTGTTCTTGAGAAAAATGATGAGTTTTGAGGTTAAATTCATAGTTTTACATATTATTTTCATGATTTGATCGCACGAGCAAGTCCGTATGATGTTTTTAGACTTACGTGCATGTTTGGTTTAGAGCCCCGAGGGCTCGAGTGAGTTTCGGGTAGGCTTCAGGATGTTTCTAACTTTTAAAAAAAAATTGTTGTCATAACAGTTTTTGGAGCACTGGTCCTCCACGCTTTAAAAAAAATTAAACAAATGACAGCAACCATAACCTATTAAAACACCAACTCGGGCAACAACCCTTTTCTTCATATATTTCGAACTACCAAGCCATAGAAACGATTTTTTTCACCCAAGTTCACCCCCACAGTGTTGGTAATCAATTCTAAACTCTACTCTTTCAATTACCCAATGTTTTTCATCACTTTTAAATCAAAAATCAAGATTTTTCATGGTAAAAATTGAGGGCTTGGGTAGAATTAGGGAATTTTGTAAAAATCGAATCTTTACCTCGAATTGAGGTCGGATTTCGAAACTAATTGTATATTTGAGTTCGTGGGTGAATGGGTAAATGTAATTTGGTCCGAACCCCAAGTTTAGACCAAGCAGGCCCAGAGTCGGGTTTTCACTTTTTTGAGAAAACTTAGAAAAAATTATAATTTTCAATAAAGTTAGTTCCTTAGCCTTAATTAATGATATTGAGTTAATTATGATTAGATTCGGGCAAGTTAGAGCAAGATTCTAAAGAAAAAGCTGTAATTGAGCAGTGAGTGGCCTGCGAAATTGAGGTAAGTGTTTGGTCTAACTTTGACTTGAGGGAATAGGAATCCCCACTTGTTTGCTATGTGAAATGCATGGGTGTGGTGTATAGGTGAGGTGACGAGTATCTATGCACCACCCAAATGGCATGTTAAACCTGATCTTTTCCCCGTTCTCAATTTAATTGATCCTGGTCTTAATTGTTATTTGTTAGTTATTGTTTCCATGACTACTAGGCCTCATTACTTTGATGTTAAATATTATTTGGTTATTTTGAAAGAATATTGGTTGTGAATGTGGTTCTCTTGGGGAAACAGAAATGTTGAGGAGTTTGACACTATGTTGGGATTATATATATATATATATAGTTATGTCGGTTTTTTACTATTTACATTGTTGTTGTTTAAAGTTTACGGGTTATACTGTTTTTTGTTTGAAACTTTTGAATCAAAAATTGGTGTGATAAGGGTGAATAAATTGGTGTGATAAGGGTGAATAAATTGGTGTGATAAAGGTGAAACAATTGGTGTGATAAGGGTGGATAATTGGTGTGATAATGGTGAATAAATTGGTGTGATAAGGGTGGATAATTGGTGTGATAAGGGTGAATAAATTGGTGTGATA
>ML258132.1:1191-21116 GCA_005239495.1 Nicotiana undulata | reverse complement strand
ATATATATATATATATATATATATATATATATATATATATATTCATGTCGGTTTCTTGACTATTTATGTTGTTTAAAATTTAGGGGTTATATTGTTTTCTGTTTGAAACATTTGAATCAAAAATTGGTGTGATAAGGGTGAATAATTGGTGTGATAAGGGTGAATAAATTGGTGTGATAAGAGTAAATAAATTGGTGTGATAAGGGTGGATAATTGGTGTGATAAGGGTGGATAATTGATTATGATGTTGTGAATAAGTGGGATCAGGTTGCACGCCGCAACATAACTGTGAAAATGGGGAAAAGTGATATTTTACTGATTTTTAAACTTTAAATGAATCGGAAATTCTTGTTTTACTCTACAGTTTTTCTTATAATGGACACATGTGATTATTTTGAAGTAAAGTTTTAAAACTTGGAGATTTACTTGAGTATTGGTTATAGCTGAGGCCTGGAAAAGCCGGCTGACTTATTTCATTGTTGTTGCGGTACTTAAGTATTTGTTTAGATTTCCTTCTTGCTTTATATTTATTGTCTCAGTTATATATTTCTTGTTCGTGTAGAATTATTTTATTGCGTTACTATATATATTATTGTCACATGTTATATGTTGTTAATGCCCCGACATAGCCTCGTCACTATTTCATCGAGGTTAGGCTCGGCACTTACTCAATACATGGGGTCGGTTGTACTGATAATACACTCTGCACTCTTTTGTGCAGATCCAGGTATCGACCAGCAGTAGAGATATTTAGAGCGGCTATTCATTTATTCGGAGACACGTGGTATATCTGCCGGCGTTTGCAGATTCCGAGAGTCTTCTCCTATTTTCATAAACGTTGTTTTATATATTCAGAACAATGACACTATTTCTTTCAGCCCAGTATTTGTAGTATTCTGTAGTAATTCGTGAATTGTGACACCAGACTCTGGGGTAGTTCTAGATCTATTTATATAATTAGATCATGGTTCGTTTTGATTTAATTGTTTAGTATTTTATCTATGGAAATCATTTACATTAAGTTTACTTTAAATTTATTTATTGATGCTTAAGACAATAATCAAATGAAATTAGCTACTCGAATTCTAACATTGGCTTGCCTAGCAAGTATGGTGTTAGGCGCCATCACGATCCCTACGGTTGGGGAATTTGGGTCGTGACAAGTTGGTATCAGAGCACTAGGTTGCTTAGGTCTCACAATTCACGAACAAACTTGGTAGAGTTTGAAGGATCGGTACGGAGATGTCTGTACTTATGTCTCAGAGGCTATGAAGTTAGGAACAATTTCACTTCTATTCTACTCTATCATCCAAATTTATTCTACCATTGATGATTGAACTTGTCTATTCTTGTGCTCTCACAAATCTCGACAACACGTAAAGCGTCTACAACCGAACAAGAGATGAAGCCCCAATGACAGCTACGATTAAGGGAAGAGACAGAAGCATAGCTCAGACTAAAAATCGAACATCAGCACCTATTCTACAGTCTCAAATGTATCTAGACACGGAGGTTCTAGCTCAATCGGTACATGTCGTACTAGCCCATATCCCAGAAGGATTTATATCTACTTCAGTATTGCATAACAAGTGAATAGTTGAAAGCAACAGGGTTGATTTATATGAGCTGTGGAGTTTAACATTTTAGATTGTCAGGCATTGTGACCTATGACTTTGTGCCAAGTGGAAAAGTCCACCGTCAAGGAATAGATTGCGGGATCATGTATTAGATCGGTTTTGGCATGGAATGTATAAGTCCAGAGATGTTGCAAGAGATAAAGCTGGGAAATGCGAAGGTCTACTCAGCGTGGGAGCCACGGTTGCGGATTTTGGGATGCTCTAGAGGGAGTACAATGTTTGACAAGCTTCTAGACTATATGGTTCGTGCCAAGGTTTATCTGTATAGAGCTCTACCTTTGGGGTCATTGTGCATCAATAAGGATAAGAGTTAACCCAAGGAATAACGAAGGGTGCATGAATAAGTGGGGTAGCTCAGCGGTGTTGAGTCAACATGGTAAAGGAAAAATTTGTAGCCGGTGGTTGAGGCAAGCCTACGAAGAGGACGACCAGCCAGTGCAACATCAACCAGTTGACTCAGTTCTCATAATGCTTTTGAAAGAGTTTGTTTCTTGAACCTTCCATTTTTGCGTGGTGCTTAGGGTTTGAACGATTGAGTCAGGTCACCATGACAATGTCAGAACATGCCATCAGGTTTGATAAGTTAGCCTATCATTCTCTTACTTCGATTCATATAGCCAGAGAGCAAGTCCACAGAGTCATTAAAGGACTCAATTATGATTGTAAAATTTTTGTGCGACTCAAGGCAAGTTGATACTTTATTGCGGCTAGTGGTAGAAACTGTCCTAGGCTTTGGAGAGTCATATTTCAGTCACAACCCAATTTCGGAGTCGTGATGGCGCCTGTCGTGGAACCAGGCCAGCCACCCATTTATAGCTAATCTAGACCCGATTATCAGATAAAATACCATTTTTAACAAGTCTAAAGTCAATAGTAATAATAATCAATTTGAATTTGAAAACAATTTGTGAAACCAAAACCCAAAACCCAAATCCTACAATTCCGGATCCAGTGTCACACAGTCATGAACTACTAATACATAATGTAACTAAAAGAGAAATGACCAACATAGTCTGAAAAATAAATAACGACAGGTAGCATAGGAAAGAGATGACGAGATCACGGACGCCAGCTGCTACCTCGACAACTCTGATGGAAACTGCCTCTACTCAATGACCAGAGCCAAGTCTCGGTGTACCTTGATCTGCACACAAGGTGCAGGGGGTAACGTGATTACACCAACCCAGTAGTAACGAAACTAAACTATGGGCTGAGAGGTAGTGACAGACTAAACATCTGTTGTTTATGAACAACAGTATATATCTTGAACATGACAGTAATATGGCAGAAAAACAAGAAAGATGCACCAAATGATGTTTGTAAACTCTACGTGCCAGCATATGATCATAAAGAATCGAAAATAAGATGTACACAGTATCCCTACTCTCACAAGGAAGTCTATTCAGTACTAGAATTGGCCTTCAAGCCCAGGGAAGGTCCATCCCGGATTATGCATAAACCCACGTGACGTAGTCATCGAGTACTAAGGAAAAAGGCCAGTCCAGCCCTACGGAGAAGATCCATCTCCGTAACATATCACTCGGACAAGATCCATGTCCAGGGACGATCCATCCCTCAATATATATGTCAATAACTTCGGGCAAGATCCATGCCTAGGGAATATCCACCCCTTAATATATGTGCGCTCACTGGTTTATGCTTAACATGGTTTCTAATATATTCGAGGTAAATACCACCTTCACAGTACAAGTATAAGCCTGGAATAACCATTAGGCAGTGCCATGGGATGATCCAGGCCACAAATATCCGGTGTACACCCACATGCTCGTCACTTGGCACGTGAGTCACCTTAATTAACATCAAATACCAGATAATTTGGGGTTTCGAACCCTCATATCCAAGTTTGGAAGCGTTACTTACCTCAAAACCGGCTAAAATTCTACTCCGCAGTGCCCTTGACCCTAAATTCGGCGTCCGAGTGCTCCAAATCTACCAACAATCAGATTTATATCATTATAATATAATAAGGAATGAAACCCGATCGAAATTTATCAAAAATACTCCAAAATCCCAAAATTGGTCAAAACTTGACCCCCTGGCCCACATCTCGGAATTCGATAAAATTTACAAAACTGGAATCCTTGTTCTTTTCCGAGTCTACCCATATCAAATTTTTCAAGATCCGACCCCAAATGCCCATTCAAATCATCAAAAGAATTTCCAAACTTTTCTTCCCCTTTTTCCCCAATTTCAACTTTGATTCCTCAATTTACATGATAAAAATCAATACTAATTCGTGAAATTAGACCTAAAGTGATTGAAGAACACTTACCACAAGACTCCCACTGAGAATCTCTCAAAAACCTCCTTCTCTCGCGCTCTCTAATGGTGTTTTGAAAATATAGCTAAAACCCCTCATTTTTGAACTTAACTTAAACTTTCTGCCTAGGCTTTTCGCACCTGCGGCACTTTCCTCAAACCTGCGGTCCCGCACCTACGCTCAGGGGGACCGCACCTGCAGAAACTTCATTAAACCGCCAAACCTCGCACATGTGGCCCAAGCATCACACTTGCGGCTCCGCAGGTGCGACCAAATGACCGCTCCTGCGGTTCCCTTCCAAGTCCCCTGTGCCCGCACTTACGACCCCCATGTCCGCTCCTGCGGCTCGCACCTGTGGTCCAACATCCGCAGGTGCGGAAATGACAACAACAGGCACACCAGCAGCTGAAGCTGCATATTTCCAAGTCCAAAATCCTCGTTCACCATCTGAAATCAACCCCGAGCCCCTCGGAACCCCAACCAAATATACCAACACGTTATAAATGATGATTCAAACTTAGTCGGGCCTTCGAAACATCAAAAACAACATCAAAACCCCAAAAACTCATCGAATTCAAGCCTATGAACTTTGAAATTTCTAAATTCCACCAACTATGTCGGAACTACCCAAAACAACTCCGATTGACCTGAAATTTTGCAGACATATCCAAAATGACATTACGAACCTGTTCCAACAGTCGAAATTCCGTTCCGACCCTGATAGCCTATTTTGTACTGCCGACTGGAAATCGCCAAAAACTAACTTTCGCCAATTCAAGCTTAATTCTACACCGGACATCACAAAAATATTCTGAAAATACTCCTAAGTCCCAAATCACCTAACGAAGCTATCCGAGCCATAAAATCTGCATTCCGAGGTTGTTTACCAATAAGTCAACTCCCAGTTGACTTTTCCAATTCTAAGGCTGCTTTAAGAGACTAAGTGTCTCAATTCCTTCTATAACCACTCCGAACCCAAACTAACCAACTCTAACACATCATGAACAGTCTAACCAAGCTACGACAAGGCAGAAACAATGAAAATATTTCATGATCTACGTAACGACCAACCGAGTCGTTACATTCTCCTCCTCTTAAACAAACGTTCGTCCTCGAACAGGTCTAGAAACATACCTGGAGTCTCAAACAAGTGAGGATATCTTCTCCGCATCTCCCGCTCGGTCTCCCAAGTGGCCTCCTCCAGTGGCTGACCTCTCCACTGTACCTTCACTGAAGCTATCTCCTTTGACCTCAACTTCCTGACTTCGCGAGCCAAAATATCCACCGGCTCAACCTCATATGACATATCATCCTCGAGTTGAACTGTGCTGAAGTCTAAAACATGAGACGGGTCACCAACATACTTCCGGAGCATCGACACATGGAACACCGGGTGAACACTTGATAAGCTGGGTGGCAAAGCAAGTCTATAAGCCACCTCTCCGACCTTCTGAAGCACCTCAAAAGGGCCAATAAACCGGGGACTCAGCTTTCCCCTCTTTCTGAACCTCGTAACACTCTTCATGGGTGACACCTTCAGCAGTACCTTGTCACCCTCCATATAAGACACATCCCGAACCTTTCGGTCCGCATAACTCTTCTGCCGGGACTGAGCCCTGCGAAGTCGCTCCTGAATCAACTTCACCCTCTCCAACGCATCCTGGACCAAATCTTGTCCTAGCAACCTAGCCTCAGCGGGCTCGAACCAACCAACCGGAGATCTACACCTCCTACCATATAAAGCCTCATACGGCGCCATCTGAATACTAGACGGGTAGCTGTTATTATATGCAAACTCTGCGAGTGGCAGAAACTTATCCCACGAGCCACCAAAATCAATTACACAGGCACGCAACATGACCTCCAAGATCTGAATAGTCCGCTCTGACTACCCGTCGGTCTGAGGATGAAATGATGTGCCCAACTCTACCTACGTACCCATACCTCTCTGCATAGCCTTCCAAACCTGAGATGTGAACTAGGTACCTCTGTCAGAAATGATAGAAACTGGGACTCCATGCAATCGGACAATCTCCCTGATGTAGATACCAGCTAACCTCTCCGAAGTATAAGTAGTACTGACAGGAATGAAATGCGCGGACTTGGTCAGTCGATCCACAATGACCCAAATAGTATCAAATCCCTTCGAAGTCCGTGGAAGCCCTACTACAAAGTCCATGGTGATCCGCTCCCACTTCCACTCCGGAATAACTAACTCCTGAAGCAATCCACCTGGTCTCTGGTGCTCATACTTGACCTGCTAGCAGTTGAGACACCGTGCTACATACTCAACAATATCTCTCTTCATCCGCCTCCACCAATATTGTTGTCTCAAGTCCTGATACATCTTCGAGGCACCTGGATGGATAGAATACCGCGAGCTATGGGCCTCTTCTAATATTAAATCTCGAATCCCATCTACGTTGGGAACACAAATACGGCTCTGCATCCTCATAACCCCGTCATCACCAATAGTCACATCCCTGGCATCACCTCGGCGGACCCTGTCTTGAAGAACTAACAAGTGTCGATCATCATACTAGCGCGCTCTAATCTGATCGTAGAGAGTAGACCGGGAAGACATGCTATCTAATACCCCCGGAGGCTCTGACAAATCCAATCTCACAAGCTGCCCTGCTAAGGCCTGAACATCACGTGCCAAGGATCGCTCTGCTGCTGAAAGATAGGCTAGACTCCCCAAACACCCTGCTCGGTGACTGAGGGCATCGGCCACTACATTGGCCTTCCCCGGATGATATAGAATGGTGAGGTCATAATCCTTGAGAAGCTCCAACCATCTCCTCTGACGTAAATTCAGATCCTTATGCTTTAGCAGATACTGCAAACTACGATGGTCAGTGAAAATCTCACACTGCACCCCATACAAATAGTGCCGCCAAATCTTCAAAGCATGAACAATGGCAGCTAGCTCAAGATCGTGCACTGAATAATTCTTCTCGTGCACCTTCAACTGTCTGGACGCATAGGAAATCACCCTACCGTCCTGCATCAGAACCACTCCCAATCCAACTCTAGAAGCATCACAATAAACTGTGTAAGAACCCGAACCAGTAGGCAAGACCAATACCGGAGTTGTAGTCAATGCTGACTTGAGCTTCTAGAAGCTCTCCTCACACTCATCAGACCATCTAAATGGAGCACCCTTCTGGGTCAATCTGGTCAGTGGTGAAGAAATAGAAGAGAATCCCTCCACAAAGCAATGATAATAACCCGCCAGACCAAGGAAACTCCTAATCTCTGTAGTTGAGGACGGTCTGGGCCAACTCTACACCGCCTCAATCTTCTTCGGATCCACCTGAATACCCTCACTAGACACCACGTGCCCCAAGAAATCCACCGAACAAAGACAAAACTCACACTTGGAGAACTTTGCATAAAGTTTCTCCTCTCTCAACCTCTGCAACACAACCCTCAAATGTTGAGCGTGCTCCTCCTGGCTACGAGAATACACCAGGATGTCATCAATGAACACAATGACGAATGAATCAAGGTAAGGCTGAAACACGTTGTTCATCAAGTACATGAACACGGTTGGGGCATTGGTCAGCCTAAATGACATAACCAAAAACTCGTAATGTCTATATCTGGTCCTGGAAGCAGTCTTCGGAATATCAGAATCCCGAATCTTTAGTTGATGGTACCCAGACCTCAAATCAATCTTGGAGAACACCCTAGCTCCCTGAAGCTGATCAAACAAGTCATCAATACGAGGCAAAAGGTACCGGTTCTTCACTGTAACCTTGTTCAGATGCCTATAATCAATACACATGCGCATAGACCTATCATTTTTCTTCACGAATAACACCGGTGCACCCCAAGGTGACATACTCGGCCGAATGAACCCCTTATCTAGGAGTTCCTGAAGCTGCTCTTTCAATGCTTTCAACTCTGCTGGGGCCATGCGGTAAGGTGGGATAGAGATAGGTTGGGTGTCTGTAACAAGTCAATACTAAAATCAATGTCCCTGTCAGGTGTCATGCCTGGCAGGTCTGCTGGGAAAACGTCCGGGAACTCACGGACCACCGGAACAGAATCAATGAAAGGAGTATCTCCACTAACATCCCACACAAAGGCCAGATAAGACTCACACCCCTTCCCAATCATACGCTGAGCCTTCATAAAGGAAATCACCCTACTAGGCGCATACTCCACCGAACCTCTCCACTCAATCCTCAGCAATCCGGGCATAGCTAAGGTCATGGTCTTGGCGTGACAGTCAAGAACATCATGGCATGGAGATAGCCAATCCATGCCCAAAATCACATCGAAGTCAACCATGCTAAGCAATAATAGATCTGCCAGGGTCTCCAGACCCCCATTAGATATAACACAAGATTGGTACACTCGGTCCACCACAACAGTATCCCCCACCGAAGTTGACACATGAACAGATAAAATCAAAGACTCACGGGGCTTATCCAAGAAATGTGCAAAGTATGATGAAATATATGAATACGTGGAACCAGGATCAAATAATACCGAAGCATCTTGATGACAAACTGAGATAATACATGTAATCACTGCATCTAAAGCTACGACATCTGGTCTGGCCGAAAGTGCATAGAAACGGGCATGTCCCCCACCTGATCGACTTCCCCCTCTAGGGAGGCCTCTGACTGACTGGCCCCTACCCCTGGCTGCCTGAGCGGGTGGTGTAGAAACCGGTGTTGAAGCTGGAGGTTGGTTCCTGTGCTGAAATGAACTATCAGAAAGGCTGGGACAATACCTCTTTATGTGACCCGGATCCCCACACTCAAAGCAACCCCTCTCAGCAAATGACGGTGGGGACTAAAGGAAACTCCTAGAACCAGAGTAGCTGCTAGAAGAGCCATGTGCTGAAGAACCCTGAACTAATGGTGGACGGGATGAGCTCTGGGCTGGAAGTGCACTGAATGATGAACGGCCCGGATGGGAGCTACGGGGACCGTGTCCTGATGAAGCACCACTGTAAACTGGACGAGCTGGCTAAGGAGTCCTTAATGGACGGCCTCTACTATGCTGCGACTGACCTCCTGAGTAAACACCACCATAACTACCAAATCTTCGAGGCCTCTTGGCCTCCCTCTCAACACGCTCCTGGTGGCGCACTGACTCAATCTCCCTGGCTATGTCAACTACCTCCTCAATATAAGCACCAGATACCCTCTCCCTGGTCAGAAAAATCCGTAGCTGGTAAGTGATACCATCAACAAACCCCCGGATCCTCTCTCTGTCTGTGGGAACTAGACAGATAGCATGATGGGCTAAATCAGAGAACCTCATCTCATACTGCGTCACGGTAATGTCTCCTTGACGCAACAGCTCGAACTCTCTGCGCAGCTCCTCTCTGCGGGACTGTGATATATACTTCTCCAAAACGAGAATGGAGAACTGGTTCCATGTAAGGGGCGTTGCATCAGCGGGTCTACTCCTCTCATAGGCCTCCCACCAAGTAAGTGCAGCTCCTGAAAACTAGACGGTAGTAAATGGGACCCCACTGGCCTCTAATATCCCCGATGTGCGTAGTATCCTCTGACACTTGTCCAAGAAGGCCTGGGAATCCTCGCCCTCTGTACCACTGAAAGTCGGAGGCTGGAGTCTGCTGAACCTCTCCAACCTACACTGCTCATCATCAACTAAAGATGGCACCACATAATCCTGTACCGGAGCAATCGGCTGCACTAGAACTGTCCCAGGTGTCTGAAGTCCCTAGGTGACCTGCTCAGGTGTCCGGGCAGCTGGAGTCTGAATTCCTCCCCCGGCTTGAGAAGTAGTAGATGTAGTGGACATAGCGACAACCTGTGCCAAATTGGTGCACACCGTCAAAATCTGAGCTAGGGTCTCTTGAAGACCCGGAATCACAATGGGCATTACTGGTGCCTGAGCCTGCTCCGCTGGAATCTCAGCTGCGGGGACCTGCTCCTGAGCAATGGGAGGGTCCACAGGTGCTGCCCCAGCTGCTGTGCGGGCTGCACCCCTCCCTCTGCCACGGCCTCGACCTCTGGTTGGTCCTGCTGGTGTCTGATCACCACTATCGGTAGCACGAGTCCTCACCATCTGTGAGAGTATGAAAACAATAGAAGTTTAGTTTTATAATTCAACAGAGTCGCACGACAGAATTCAAAAGAGATATGGAATTTCCTAAGGGTTCTGTAGCCTCTTGAAGATAAGTACAGACGTCTCTGTACCAATCCGCAAGACTCTACTAGAGATGCTTAAGACAATAATCAAAGGAAATTAGCTACTCGAATTCTAACATTGGCTTGCCTAGCAAGTGTGGTGTTAGGCGCCATCACGATCCCTAAGGTTGGGGAATTTGTGTCGTGACAAGTTGGTATCATAGCACTAGGTTGCTTAGGTCTCACAATTCACGAACAAACTTGGTTGAGTTTAAAGGATCGGTACGGAGACGTTTGTACTTATCTCTCAGAGGCTATGAAGTTAGGAACAATTTCACTTCTATTATACTATATCGTGCGAATTTATTCTACCATTGATTATTTAACTTGTCTATTCTTGTGCTCTCACAAATCTCGACAACACGCAATGACAGCAATGACAAATCTCGACAACACACAATGACAGAAGTAGTAGAGATGAAGCCCCAATGACAGCTACGATTAGGGGAAGAGACAGAAGCAGAGCTCAGACTAAAAATCGAACATCAGCACCTATCGTACAGTCTCAAATGGATCTAGACGCGGAGGTTCTAGCTCAGTCAGTACATGTCGTACTAGCCTATATCCTAGAAGGATTTATAGCTACTTCAGTATTGCATAACAAGCGAATAGTTGAAAGGAACGGGGTTGATTTATATGAGCTGTGGAGTTTAACATTTTAGATTATCAGGCATTGTGACCTATGACTTCGTGCCAAGTGGAAAAGTCCATCGTCAAGGAATAGATTGCGGGATCATCTATTATATCGGTTTTGGCTTGGAATGTATAAGGATGGAGATGTTGCAAGAGATAAAGCTGGGAATTACGAAGGTCTACTCAGCGTGGAAGCCACGGTTGCGGATTTTGGGATGCTATAGAGGGAGTACAGTGGTTGACCAGCTTCTAGACTATATGGTTCGTGCCAAGGTTTATATGTATAGAGCTCTACCTTTGGGATCATTGTGCATCAATAAGGATAATAGTTAACCCAAGGAATAACGAAGGGTACATGAATAAGTGGGGTAGCTCAGCGGTGTTGAGTCAACATGGTAAAGGAAAAATTAGTCGTCGGTGGTTGAGGCAAGCCTATGAAGAGGACGACCAGACGGTGCAACATCAACTATTTGACTTAGTTCTCATAATGCTTTTGAAAGAGTTTGTTTCTCGAACCTTCCATTTTTGCGTGGCGCTTAGGGTTTGAACGATTGTGTCAGGTCACCATGATAATGTCAGAACATGCCATCAGGTTTGATAAGTTAGCATGTCATACTCTTACTTCGATTCATATAGCCAGAGAGCAAGTCCACATGGTCATTAAAAGACTCAATTATGATTGTAAAATTTTTGTGTGACTCAAGGCAAGTTGATACTTTATTGCGGCTAGTGGTAGAAACTGTTCTAGGCTTGGGAGAGTCATATTTCTGTCACGACCCAATTTTGGAGTCGTGATGGCGCCTGTCGTGGAACCAGGCCAGCCACCTATTTATAGCTAATCTAGACCCGATTATCAGAGAAAATACTATTTATAACAAGTCTAAAGTCAATAGTAATAATAATCAATTTGAATTTGAAAATAATTTGTGAAACCAAAACCCAAATCCTACAATCCCGGATCCAGTGTCACATAGTCATGAGCTACTAATACATAATGTAACTAAAAGAGAAATGACCAACATAGTCTGAAAAATAAATAACGACAGGTAGAATAGGAAAGCGATGATGAGATCACGGATGCCAGTTGTTACCTCGACAACTCTGATGGAAACTGCCTCTACTCAATGACCAGAGCCAAGTCTCGGTGTACCTGGATCTGCACACAAGGTGCAGGGGGTAACGTGAGTACACCAACGCAGTAGTAACGAAACCAAACTATGGGCTGAGAGGTAGTGACGGACTAAACCTCCGATGTTTATGAACAGGAGTATATATCTTGAACATGACAGTAATACGGCAGAAAAATAAGAAAGATGCATCACATGATGTCTGTAAACTCTAAGTACCAGCATATGATCATAAAGAACGGAAATAAGAGGTACACAGTATCCCTACTCTCACAAGGAAGTCTACTCAGTACTAGAATTGGCCTTCATGCCCTGGGAAGGTCCATCCCGGATTATGCATAAACCCAAGTGACGTAGTCACCGAGTACTGAGGAAAAAGGCCAGTCCAGCCCCACGGAGAAGATCCATCTCCGGAACATATCACTCGGACAAGATCCATGTCCAGGGACGATCCATCCCTCAATATATATGTCAATAACTTCGGGAAAGATCCATGCCTAGGGAAAATCCATCCCTCAATATTTGTGCGCTCATTGGGGGTGTAAAGACTTCGGAGGGGCTCCTATAAGCCCAAGCGCTATATCAAGCCAACGAAGGCATGATTCAATGATCGCTGCGGTGTGCAGTCCAATTTCATAACTGTCTCAATGCCAGGCTCTCGGCCTCACTCAGTCAATACCTTCCAATCTCACTCACAAGGCTCACAGATATAAGATTCAGCCCAAAATAATGATAACAGATAAATAGACTAACAATTACTGAGACTGAGGCATGAAACATATGCAATAATATGACTGAGTACATGAAAGAAAATATTCACACATAGAGACAGCAATAACTGACCATTCCGGTCTGAACATATTGCCGTAAAGCCTTAGCATTTATGCTTAACATGGTTTCTAATATATTCGAGGTAAATACCACCTTCACAGTACGAGTATCAGCCTGGAATAACCATTAGGCAGTGCCATGGGATGAGCCGGGCCACAAATATCCGGTGTACGCCCGCATGCCCGTCACTTGGCACGTGCGTAACCTTAATTAACATCAAATACCAGATAATTTGGGCTTTTGAACCCTCAGTTCCACGTTTGGAAGTGTTACTTACCTCAAAACCGGCTAAAATACTACTTTGCAGTGCCCTTGCCCCTAAATTCGGCCTCCGAGTGCTCCAAATCTAATAACAATCAGATTTATATCATTATAATATGCTAAGGAATGAAACCCGATTGAAATTTATCAAAAATACTCAAAAAATGCTGAAATTGGTCAAAACCCGACCCTGGGCCCACATCTCGTAATTTGATAAAATTTACAAAACTGGAATCCTTGTTCTTTTCCGAGTCTACCCATATCAAATTTTTCAAGATCCGACCCCAAATGCCCATTCAAATCATCAAAAGAATTTCCAAACTTTTCTTCCCATTTTCCCCCAATTTCCACTTTGATTCCTCAATTTACATGATAAAAATAAATACTAATTCGTGAAATTAGACCTAAAGTGATTGAAGAACACTTAACACAAGACTCCCACTGAGAATCTCTCCAAAAACCTCCTTCTCCCGAGCTCTCTAATGGTGTTTTGAAAATATGGCTAAAAACCCTTGTTTTTTGAACTTAACTTAAACTTCCTGCCCAGGCTTTTCGCACCTGCGGCACTTTCCTCAAACATGCAGTCCCGCACCTGCGCTCAGAGGGACCGCACCTGTGGAAACTTTATTAAACCGCCAAACCTCGCACCTACGGCCCAGGCATCGCACCTGCGGCTCCGCAGGTGCGACCAAACGACCGCTCCTGTGGTTCCCTTCCAGGGCCCCTGTGCCCACACCTGCGACCCCCAAGTCCGCTCCTGCGGCTCGCACCTGCAGTCCAACATCCGCAGGTGCAGAAATGACATCAACAGGAAGACCAGCAGCTGAAGTTGCATATTTCCAAGTCCAAAATCCCCGTTCACCATCCATAATCAACCCCGAGCCCCTCGGGACCCCAACCAAATATACCAACACATTATAAATGATCATTCAAACTTACTCGAGCCTTCGAAACATCAAAAACAACATCAAAACCCCAAAAACTCATCGAATTCAAGGCTATGAACTTTGAAATTTCTAAATTCCACCTACGATGTCGGAACTACCCAAAACAACTTCGATTGACCTCAAATTTTGCCAACATATCCAAAATGGCATTAAAAACCTGTTCCAATGATCGGAATTTCGTTCCGACCCCGATAGCCTATTTTCTACTACCGACCGAAAATCGCCAAAAACTAACTTTCGCCAATTCAAGCCTAATTCTACACCGGACATCACAAAAACATTCCGAAACACACTCTTAAGTCCCAAATCACCTAACGAAGCTATCCGAGCCATAAAATCCGCATTCCGAGGTCGTTTACCAATAAGTCAACTCCCGGTTGACTTTTCCAATTCTAAGGCTGTTTTAAGAGACTAAGTGTCTCAATTCCTTCTATAACCACTCCGAACCCGAACTAACCAACTCTAACACATTATGTTTAGTCTAACCAAGTTACGACAAGGCAGAAACAATGAAAATAATGCATGATTATGTAACGACCGACCGGGTCATTACAATTTCATTAGTGCACTCAGGCTACGTGCCCCATTGCAGTTACAACTCAACTACATGACCAACTAGGGTTAAAGGGATCGGGGTGTCGAAAGTGGAGGTTAGATTCCTAAAGGTGGAGGCCCAACCTGTTGATATATTTTTTATGGTATGGCTGAGGCCGTTACATTAAATGGTGTCATTACAAGAACAATCTTTAATTAGTATAAAGTGATAATTTTATGAACTTAATACGGTTATGCGTATCTAATAAAATTCTTCTAATATGCTCTACTCTCGGGTGAGCTTCGTAACTCAAAAACTACTTATGTGAGTACTTGCATTGAGAAATTCTATGGAGATAACTGCGTCTATCACTATGTGTTGTAATTTTGTTTAACGAAAAATATTTAAAGGAAGGAAATGGAATATTTCGATTGGCACGATACGCATGTTGCTTGTGATTCAGAATTAAGGACGAGATCCTCGCATTTTAATATGATATGGTATATCTGAACCGGGCTACGAACCGCGGTGAAAGTTATGTAAGGATGAGATCCTTATGATGGAAACTCTTTTGTTTAAATTCTCCCTTGTGAATTACAATTTTACTATAGTACTGGTAGGGAGTCATGCATGTTAGGCTTGTTCAACAATTTATGTATAAATTAAATAATAATGATCATAATAATAAATGAATAAATAATAATAAAAGTAATACTAATAATAAGCAAATAAATAAATAAATTAATTAATTAATTAAGTGCATAATTTGCCAAATCCGTGTTATAATTATTGAGCTTTGACCTACGAGGTATGTGCCCGCTTGTGTGGCGTTAAATGAGACACATTAATTCGGGTATATAGTTATGAGGTCTTCATGAATCGCATCTCGTTATCGGTATTGTGAAGGTTTGAAAGGAGATTATTGTTAATGTGAAGTTGTTTGATAATTCATTAATTTGCGATGGACAACTATTAAGAAAATAGAGGCACACAAGAACTGGCCTAGACCCACTACAGCCACGGAGATTAGGAGTTTCTTGGGTTTGGCGGGTTACTACCGTCATTTGGTGGAGGGGTTCTCATCCATAGCAGCCCCAATGACTAAATTGACTCAGAAAGGTGCCCCAATAAAATGGTAAGACGAGTGCGAGGTAAGCTTTCAGAAGCTCAAGACAGCCTTGACTTCAGCACCGGTGTTGGTGTTACCATCAGGTTCAAGTTCCTTCACGGTTTATTGTGATGCTTCCCGAGTTGGACTTGGAATAGTATTAATGCAATATGGAAAGGTGATTGCTTACGCGTCTTGACAATTGAAAGTCCATGAGAAGAACTATCTTTTTCATGACTTAGAGTTGGAAGCCATTGTTCATGCATTAAAGATTTGGAGGTACTATCTTTATGGTGTGCTGTGTGAGGTTTTCACGGATCATGGTAGCCTCCAGTACTTGTTCAAGCAAAAAGAAGCTTAATTTGAGGCAGCAGAGATGGTTAGAGTTACTGAAAGACTATGATGTCACTATATTGTATCATCCGGGGAAGTCCAATGTGGTGGATGATTCATTGAGTAGGAAGGCAGTGAGTATGGGCAGCCTGGCGTTCATTCCAATCAGTGAGAGACCGTTAGCTTCAGACATTCAGACCTTGGCTAATCAGTTTGTGAGGTTGGATATTTCGCCTAGTCGTGCTTTAGCTTGTACAGTCGTTCGGTCTTCTTTATTTGAGCGTATCAAAGATTGGCAATATGATGACCCTCACTTGATGGTCCTTAGGGACACAGTTCGGCACGGTGGTGCCAAGCAGGTTACAGTTAGCGATGATGGTGTTTTGAGGATGCAGGGCCGTATATGTGTGCCTAATGTAGATGGACTTCGTGAGTTGATTCTTAAGGAGGCTCACAGTTCTATGTATTCTATTCACCCAGGTGCAGCCAAAATGTACCAAGATTTGAGGCAGCATTATTGGTGGAGAATGATGAAAAAGGACATTGTTGCGTATGTGGCTCGTTGCTTAAATTGTCAGCAGGTAAAGTATGAGTCAGAGACCCAGTGGTTTGCTTCAGCAGATAGAGATTCTTGAGTGAAAGTGGGAGCGTATCACTATGGACTTCGTTGTTGGGCTCCCATGGACTCAGAGGAAATTTGATGCAGTTTGGGTTATTGTGGATAGGCTGACTAAATCAGCACATTTCATTCATGTGGCAAGTACTTATACTTCGTAGCGGTTGGCTGAGTTATATATTCAGGAGATTGTTCGCCTTTATGGTGTGCCCGTGTCTATCATTTCTGATCGGGGTACGCAGTTTACTTTGCACTTTTAAAGGGCAGTTCAGCGTGGGTTGGGTACCCGAGTAGAGTTGAGTACATCATTTCACCCTCAGACTTACGGGCAGCCCGAGCGTACCATTCAGATATTGGAGGATATGCTTCAAACTTGTGTTATTGACTTTGGAGGTTCTTGGGATCAGTTCTTGTCGTTAGCGGAGTTTGCCTACAATAATAGCTATCAGTCGAGCATTCAGATGGCTCCTTATGAGGCGTTATATGGTAAACGGTGCAGGTCGCCAGTTGGATGGTTCGAGCCGGGAGAGGCTAGGTTATTAGGTACAGACTTAGTTCAGGAGGCCTTAGATAAGGTCAAGATTATTTAGGAGAGACTTCGTGCATCTTAGTTTAGACAAAAGAGTTATGCATATCGTAAGGTTCGTGATGTGGCATTCATGGTTGGAGAGAGATTATGTCTTCATGTGTCACCTATGATGGGTGTTATAAGGTTTGAAAAGAAGGGTAAGTTGAGCCTTAGGTATATCGGGCCATTTGAGATTCTTGATAGAGTGGGGGAGGTAGCTTATAGACTCGCGTTGCCTCCAGGGTTATCCTCAGTTCATCCAATATTCCACGTGTCTATGCTCCGTAAATATCATGGTGACCCGTCCCAAGTGTTAGATTTCAGCTCTGTCCAATTGGACAAAGACTTGACTTATGAGGAGGAGCCGGTAGCTATTCTGGACCGGCAGGTTCGTCAGTTGAGGTCTAAGAGTTATCCTTCAGTTCTAGTGCAGTGGAGAGGCCAGCCCGTTGAGGCAGCTACTTAAGAGTCTGAGTCGGACATGCAGAGTAAACATCACACTTGTTTGCAAATTCAAGTAATCTTCTAGGTCCGTTCGAGGACGAACGTTTGTTTTAGAGGTGGAGATTGTAATGACCCAAGGGGTCATTTTATGAATTTAGACTCCGTTCTAGGCTTAATAGGCCTAAAAAGATTTAATTTTAAATACCTCAATTTGCGTGCGCAGCCCGGGCGTGAAACCAGAAAGCTTTTATGTGAAAATATGAGAAATAGTGATTTCTAGAATTTAAATTTGATTATAGTTGACTTTTGTCAACATTTTGAGTTAACGGACCCGGATCTGTGTTCCGACGATCCCGGGAGGTCCGCAATAAAATATGAGACTCAGGCGTATGCCCGGAAATAAATTCCGAGGTCTCAAGCCTTAGAAATCAACTCTTGAAAGAAATTGTTTTGCTGAATTATTAATGAAATAAAGAAATAAATTAACGTTTGAAACCGTTGGTATCGGGCCCGTATTTTGGTTCCGGAGCCCGCTAGAAATTTGTTATAGTATTTGAATACTATCTGTGAAATTTGGTGAGAATCGGAGTTTATTTGACGTGATTCGGACGTCCGGTTGAGAAATAGTGAAAGTTAAGTGTTCTTGAGAAAAATGATGAGTTTTGAGGTTAAATTCATAGTTTTACATGTTCTTTTCATGATTTGATCGCACGAGCAAGTCCGTATGATATTTTTAGACTTGCGTGCATATTTGGTTTAGATCCCCGAGGGCTCAGGTGAGTTTCGGGTAGGCTTCGGGATGTTTGTAACTTGTAAAAAAACATTTGTTGTCATAACAGTTTTTGGAGCACTGGTGCTCCACGCTTTAGAAAAAATTAAAAAAAATTACAGCAACCATAACCTATTAAAACACCAACTCGGGCAGCAGCCCTTTTCGTCATATTTTTCGAACTACCAAGCCCTAGAGACGATTTTCTTCACCCAAGTTCATCCCCAAAGTGTTGGTAATCAATTCTAAACTCTACTCTTTCAATTACCCAATATTTTTATCACTTTTAAATCAAAAATCAAGAATTTTCATAGTAAAAATTGAGTGTTTGGGTAGAATTAGGAAATTTATAAAAATTGAATCTTTACCGCGAATTGAGGTCGGATTTCGAAACTAATTGTATATTTGGGTTCGTGGGTGAATGAGTAAACGTAATTTGGTCCGAATCCCGAGTTTAGACCAAGCGGGCCCAGGATCGGGTTTTCACTTTGTTTTAGAAAACTTAGGAAAAATTATAATTTTCAATAAAGTTAGTTCTTTTAGCCTTAATTAATGATATTGAATTAATATGATTATATTCGAGCAAGTTAGAGCAAGATTCTAAAGGAAAAGTTGTAATTGAGCAGTGAGTGACCTGCGAAATTGAGGTAAGTGTTTGGTCTAACTTTGACTTGAGGGAATAGGAATCCACACTTGCTTGCTATGTGAAATGCATGGGTGTGGTGTATAGGTGACGTGACGAATATCTATGCACCACCCAAATGGCCTGTTAAACCTGATCTTTACCCCGTTCTCAATTTAATTGATCCCGGTCTTAATTGTTATTTGTTAGTTATTGTTTCCATGACTACTAGGCCTCATTACTTTTCTGTTAAATATTATTTGATTATTTTGGAAGAATATTGATTGTGAATGTTGTTCTCTTGGGGGAACAGAAATGTTGAGGAGTTTGACACTATATATATATATATATATATTATTTACATTGTTATTGTTTAAAATTTACAGGTTATATTATTTTCTGTTTGAAACTTTTGAATCAAAAATTGGTGTGATAAGGGTGAATACATTGGCGTGATAAGGGTGGATAATTGGTGTGATAAGGGTGAATAAACTGGTGTGATAAGAGTGAATAAATTGGTGTGATAAGGGTAGATAATAGGTGTGATAAGGGTGAATAAATTGGTGTTATAAGGGTGAATAAATTGGTGTGATAAGGGTGGATAATTGGTGTGATAAGGGTGGATAATTGATTGTGATGTTGTGAATAGGTGGGATCGGGTTGCCGCCACAACATGACTGTGAAAATGGAGAAAAGTGATATTTTACTGATTTTTAAACTTTAAATGATCTGAAAATTATTGTTTTACTGTGATGACCCAAAAGATCATCTTATGTAACTTAAGCCTTATCTGTGTTCCGAGGCTCCGAGAGCCTCCGTTAGTCTCACCTCGTTATGCGTGCGCATCCCGGGCGTGTAGCCGGGCAGCTATTATGTGAAAAGTTGATGAAAAATGAGTTTTGATAATTAATGAATGAATATAGTTGACTTTGGTTAACACTTCTGGTAAACGGACCCGGACCCGTGATTTGACGGTCCCGGAGGGTCCGTAGGAAAATATGGGACTTGGGCATATGCTCGGAATCGAATTCCGA